>CM023482.1:66955932-67158432 GCA_013339685.2 Hyalomma asiaticum | reverse complement strand
AAGAGCCGAACGTCTACTTTGTCGGCACGATCAGCCCGAAAGCGCGTTCAACGTCAACTTTGTCTGCGTTGGCACCTACCCGCGGCAGTATAGTTTTTCCAATTGCCTCCCCTTTAAAAATAAGAAATCATCGTCCCGATGATAGAAGTTCACGCAACTGCGACAAAAGAACGACTGTGTAGGCTTGTCAATCTTCACAGTACGGCTTCATACGAAGCACGTGAACGACTTTGGGCAAGTTCCGTCGTCGGTTTGAAAAGTGTGGGCTGTCGGGAAGGACTTCGTAGTTGACGTCACTGATGCGTCGGAGAACTACATAAGGCCCAAAGTATCTGCGCAGGAGTTTTTCAGAGAGCCCACGCCGACGAATAGGTGTCCAGACCCTGACTCTGTCGCCGACCTTGTACGTTACGGGTCTATGACGAAGGTTATAGCGTCTGGCGTCACAGTCCTGTTGCTCGTGGATCCGTAGGCGCGCAAGCTGCCTAGCGTCTTCTGCTCGTTGGGTGATTTCTTCGGCACTGTTCTCGTTATCATTAAGTTCATGGGGCAGCATTGAGGTAGTAAATGCTTGTCACAACATTGACTACCTATGTAGTAACTGCAGGTAGTAAACGGCAAGGTAGTAACTCTACTACCATGTCATTTACTACCTGTAGTTACTAGCTCTAGGTATGGGCAGTAAACAAAGGTTGTATCTTTACTACCATGGCAATCTTTTATCAGGCTCATTATGATTCGGTTCATATCTGCTGTTTACGTTGCCATATCAGGTCGACGTGCAAAAGATTAAGGTAAAATAAAATGAGCGCGGTAAGGCATTTTCCAGTCGCGCTGATTGGGGCTGACTAATTATATCATGTACACCAATTTAGCGATCACTAATTACTTTGTCATTAGCCCTGTGAATACGCTGCACATAGAAATATTTAGGTGACAGCTTAGAAACATGTCCGAACCAGAAACGAGAGCACACACTACGGCAAACAGAAGATCAAAGCTTCCACGCGATATATGTCCTAACGGCAACGTTAACAGAGGTGTTGTATATGTCAGATCATCTTCACAGGTCTAATTTGCCATATTTCAGTGTACTGTGTTTGGAGCCTTCGCGATGCCAATCACTTAGCTCGCTCAATTGGTAGAGCGATCGACCAGGACAGGCGTTGGTCCTGGGTCAGGACCCCGGACCAGTGCCAATTTTTCAACTACGAAGCTCTCCTTTCTGGGAAGTCCGTGTGTATTTTCATTTTGTTTTGTTTCACGAACAAGTGGATGTGAATATCCTTTTCCAACCCACTTTAATTATTTCCACTGCATCACCTGCATTCCAAGCAGCCGAAGAAAGTTCCACTCGTAATTGCCATGGATACGAGAGATCATCTGAATGTTTTGATGTATTACCTTCCTTATGCTAATTAGGCACTTACAAATTTTTTTCCGCTACTTGGACAACTGAGTGCACAATGCTGTCATGAGCAGAGCTATTGGGCTTGGCGTACTGCACATTTTTCGAAACCAACAGGTGGTGCAGTTTAGGTAGGTTGGTCTTGGCAAGCCTTAGCGCAACCCACTTAGGGGGATTGGCCGTGAACCGAGAGATTTTTTTTTTTAACAGGAGGACTAAAAGACTAGAAAAAAAGCTATAATGTTAATTTAGTAATGAAATTGAAGTTTAAGGACTTATCCCCTGCAAAAGTTGAACGCATAGAAAATAAAGAAAGTGGATAAGCGAAGGTTGTGACGATTGATTCTCACGTATTGTGAACAAGATAAGAAAGAAATAAAACAAAAGGTAAGCTAATCAACATTAAATTCTTTTTGTTTCATGAAGAAAATCGCATACAGCCTTGCAAACGTTGCTGAGACTAAATCAGGACAGTCGCACCGCGAGAGAGCACTACCGGAAGAGACAAATTTAAAGCCCTATTTCGCAAGGGTACTTCCATAAACGTTTCCCATTGGATACCGAAACGGCGACGTTACATCAAGAAGTGCTCCAAAGACTCATCCTCATCACAATGCAGACACACCGGTGACTGAACCAGAGCAGACCTGCAAGAATAAAAGTTCAATGGGGAGACACGGCAGCGTAGTTTAGCGACCGATATTTCTGCTCTTCTGGACGCACCCGTGATTCTTCCATGGATAATCCAAGTGCAGGAAGTCAGACGCGGCTATAGAGAAGATTTGCTGAGGTTATTGGACGTAGCACATTTGCTGAAGCGCGCTTCAGTGGCAAATGCCGACGTGGGCATGCAATACAGAAATTACTGGACCACTTAGAGATGATACTGCGAGCGCGTCCGCACATTCATTAAGTGTTAAATCTTTGTGCCCTGGCACCCATACCAAACGAATGATGCGTAAATGTCTTGGCAGAAGAGAATAGAATGCTTCTAAGGCACTTGCTAAATTAGGAGCACAGTAAGAATGGCGACTGACGACAAGAAATGGAGTAATTTTCGTACAGCTATAGACGATATATTTCTGCTTGGAAAATGGGCGTGAGGTGCGGTAACCGAAGTGAGAAAGGCCAGTTCAGAGAGGACGATACAATACCAACACCCGCTTTTTTTTCTCCCCATACGGACGCATCAGTCGCTATCACGATTTTTGTGTGTATGTCAGTCACGTGATCATCTAAAAGGCCATTCAAGCAAGTATGAGACAGGTCTTTAGCATTACTCGGGGAATATATATCGTCAAACTCTATTGTTATTGCCTAGGTAACTGTAAATGTCTCTTTCTGTTGTCGTCTTCGCTGTTCGTACTGCGCAGCCTATAGCAGAAAACAAGGATATGTTGCCAGTGAACTCGTTCAAAGTTATGCGCGTTTATTTATACCCATACATGCGTTATTTCTACACAGTCACAGCACGACGCCTACACTTAACAATTACAACTTAATAAAGTTTATTGCGGCTTGAACTTCAAGTACGACAGGACCGTTTCAGAAACAATCCTTCGCGTACGTGCGAATATGCTTAGCATTTAAGCTCGAAAGTCAACGTCTCCAAACGTTTTGAATTTCACCTCTGACGTACATGTAAAATGCCGCTCACCAGTCGCCTTGCTGAGTAATAAGAAGTTCTAAAATGAAAATAAGTACCAACATGTTTGCGATACCACCATTTCGGCGAGAAAAATACTTCTAACTAGAATTCCCACGCGCAGTTAACGCACTACAGCAGTTGGATGCTTCGTCGCGCTGTACGAAAGTTTATATTAGAGGCAGGTGAGTTGCAATAACACGCTTTACAATATTATTTATAAAGAAAGAAGAACGACAACAATCATACAACTAACAGACTTCCTGTGATTATCGTTGCAGTAGCACAAATTGCTGCTACATTCAGTACAGTCTTCAATCACTGCATAAAAGCCGAGAAATAAGGCCTCAGTTTTTCGCACTCTTCTTTGCGCAGGTCCGGTTCCCACGTCGCCATAGGGTGCGTGAGGGACATCATGCTCATCTCGGTTTCTCCAACCATTAATGAGACGTTCGCCGGGGTGAAGAGCCTATTAAAATACAAGAAAGACTGGAATGAGACGATGACACAACAGAGTTTCATTCATTCTTGATCTCGTTCTATGTCACGTTCCTGGATTGCGCGAAAATACTTTTAAGTCAGTGCGATGAGAAGGGCTGATGGGTCGGCGATCTGCGGATACGAGAATACGTGAAAGGCGTTTGTCAGGAATGTGCAATCTACTCCGTGACGTTACTCCGCATGGTCCTGTTCCAATATTAAGGCCTTCAGTGCATCAGTGAGAGGTTGGCTTCCAAAAAGACGTGGCGGGCACAAGTGGCTCTTAAACTAGAAATCATGTGCAGCGCCTACCCGCACACTCAAGGCTGGTGCACACGGGTATATGACGCACGTGGGGGGATGTATGGACATTTCAACACAATACCGAACTATAAGAGTGCCTCATGAAGGGATTAACGAAAGGGAAGGGCTCAAGGGCTCGTTCTTTATTTGTTAGAAACAACTAAATGAGCAAACAGACAATGAATCTTAGGAAAGCATAGGGGAAGTTGCTTGTGGTATTGTAATTGTGGAGAAAGTAGAAAGGAATTAAAGTGGACGAAAAGACAAACCTGCCTTCGGTGGGAACCGAAGGCAGGTTTGAACCGAAGGCATTCAAAATGACGTGGCGCGCACAAGCGCCTCTTAAATTAAAAATCACGTGTAGCGCATACCCGTACATTCTGGGCTCGTGTACGCCGGTATGCGCCGCACATCCCTATTGCACAATCTGGTATGACACATACACCACGTATCCAATAACCATGCATGAACGCACATCAATCACATGTGTCTACGTACGATTCATACGAGGTCATTGGATATGTGGCGTATGCGTCATTGAGATTTTGTGACAGGGATGAAGGGATATGTATGCATTCCTATGTGCAAGAGTGCCTCAGTGAAAGGTTGGCTTTAAAAAGACGTGAAAGTCGAAGTTAAAAATCACTTGTAGCGCATACCCGTGCATTCAAGGCTAGTGTGTGCGGGTTTTACGCCACATGTGGAGGGATGTATACGGATTTCCATACAATGCCTCCGTACAAGAGTGCCTCCGGGAGGGGTTCGATGAGCAGTGAGTTAAAAACGATCGGGAACATAGAATGTCGCTGGGGCCAACGTTTTGGCAAGTGGACTTGTCTTGTCGTCCTGACGAAGACAAGTCCACTTGTCGAAACGTCAAGAACTGGGAACGCGTGAATTGCTTCGCAAAACAGGCACATTCGGTGCACCGGTCTTCGCTGTAGTGGCTTTCACAGTACATGGGAAAGGTGGGTGTCCGGAGGGAGGATAAGGTATTCTTTGTAGCGGCATTCGTTGTAGAGGAATTTTTATGTAAATGCTTCTAAACTCTTTGCTAGGATTTTATGGTTAATCCTTTTGTTATTTAGTGGTTTCCTAATCTGCTTGTAACGAGTGCACTCTTTATCTGATTAAACAGTCAGCAATAAAAATGTTTGCATTTGGCAGATGAGTTCTGCGGAAACCCGCAAGGTGGAGTAACGTTTATGAAAGGGAAAATTAGCATCCACCCGTTTTGTAGCACAAGGCTACAAGGAAATCCATACGGATTTCTCAGAAATGAAAGCTTCCTAGTTGCCGAAAAATTCGTCCTGGTCCGGGGTTCGAACCCGGGACCGACGCCTGTCCGGGTCGCTCGCTCTGCCAATTGAGCTAACCAGGAGGCTAGCGATTGACTGCGCGAGGGCGAATCCATCGACAACTCGAAGCACATGGGCGTGAAGCACATTTCTGAGAAATCCGTGTGGATTTCCTTGTAGCCTCGTGCTACAAAAGGGGTGGATGTTAATTTTCCCTTTCATGTTTGCATTTCTGGAAAAACACCCTAGCAAGTGCGAGCACTAAATTTCCACTTAACATACAAAAAACAAAAACCACAAGAAGGAACACCCGGCAGGGACTGTAAAGCAGTGCCAAAAAGCCCGAACACAGTGCAAGGTCTAGTGGTTACGGCACTAAGGTGCTGATCCGTAAATCGAGGAATCGAATCCCGGCCGCAACGGCTCTATTTCGATGGAGGCGAAATGTTGACGCCCGTGTACTGTGCGATGCCAGCGCGTATTAAAGAACCCCAGGTGGCCGAAATTTCTGGCTCCCTCCACTACGGCGTCTCTCATATTCATGTCGTCATTTCGGAACGTAAAACCCCAGAAATAAATCAATTCATCAGTGCTGCCAAAGAAAGCTGCTTTGAAAGGGCTAGGCAGCACTAAAATAAGTGCGTTTTCAGACTGGGTAACCGACGACAACGCCTTGGTAGCGTTCTTCTGCACGTTTGAAAGCCCAAAAGGAAGACGCCGCACATATTCGCCATTTCTACTAATGACTCTACAACGCGTTAAACGTGGGGTGCATAAGTTGAATGTGGAGTTATAAAACAGGAGAATCCGTTCGCTGGCTACACCCTCAAAACGACGTTCTTGTAGCGCGAAATAGAACGGAAATAAAAGAAATGCAGACATGGGATATATGCGCCTTCTGTGTGCTGCTTCCTTGCCCGTGTTTTTCGAGCTGCACAGCCGTTGTATTCCAAGTATTACGACGGGATTTGAGATCTCTAACTTAAGCCCGCACTGATCGCCTCGGCAGATTATTGTGCGCTCGAATGGAGAGCAAGAAATAGTTGTGCGCAAGAAGCAAGAAACGGCTATTTCCTCAACCTTTACGAGGAATTTTACGTGTCGCTACATTTGCAAGGCCAAAGACGTCACTGTGCACTGACGAACCATCAGCGACATTGAAAACAGCCCACCTTCGAACCTTACCGTCTATACTCACCCCGTCTTGAAGAAATTGGCCCAGCGCACGATCACCTCTCGGCTCAGCGCCTGCTCCGTCGGAGACGACGTGCCGAGCACTAGAGGGGATCCCAGTAGTAGCCTTGCGGCGTAGTCCCTTGACGGTTGTCCCTCCCCGATCTTGCGTTCAAGCACGTAGCCATGCACCGTGTTGCCCGAGTTACGCAGGTATTCCGCGTAGAACCGCACCGGGCACACGACAAGCAGGTCAGATAGCAGATGGCCGACCCAACTGGTGTTCGCGGCGTCCTGGTCATGTGCAGATCCGCGCCACGGTAAACCACGCTGGAAAGGCTTTTATGATAACTGCTGGGCATAACGCAACGGACGTTCATACCATTTAACCTAAACGTAATTTTGGACGTCACAAGGGTGGACTACCATACTCTATTTCACCACTTCTGTGCAGCAGAGCCAGAGCTACGAGGCCATCGAGCGTAGAATTCTTGCGAGGTGGCACAAATTGTCAGTGTTCGGACAAGCAACACTAAACCGCTCCTGTCAATGGAGTCCCAAGCTTCTCCTTCTCCTCCTCCTTCCAAGGCTGCCGCTGCCACTACAGCGTCTATCAGTGGCAGATGCCACGCGCCGAGGGACGCGTTTAGCATATGTTCGCCCTCCTAATTGGCCGTGGAGGCTTGTAGCTTCCACGGTGCTGTACGGAATTACTGAAACAGCCGTACAGATGTGGGACCTGTGGATATACAGACGCATTCCATACACATATGTAGGCGCTTGTTGCAATAAAATAAGCGAACAGGTGGTACAAGGAGTTGTTTAAACCCTTGGAAGAATAGACGTAGCTTTGTGATTCGTTATCGCGCAGTCAGTCTAATTAGAGTTTTGGGCGCAGCAGCTACACAGCTCTGCAAAAGAAACGAGGCCATGCAGTCCCGAATCGTTGTGGCTTGCACACGATTCCTCGGTTGGAGCTTCTTGCAGACAAAAAGGAGTCGCACCCACAGATCAGTGCAATTGTAAAAGCTCCTTTCGACGCGCGATAATTATGAAGTGTAAATATTCGCGATGCTTGGGAGACAAGCCGCATCACTTGCTTGTAAGAACACCTACCATGTACCTAAACGAAGAAGTGCTGCATCACACAAGTAAAAAAACAAAACGCCCTTAGACGATTACATACTTCTCATGAAAATATTCGCATGAAGAACACTTCCGAGGCATTTAACGACACTGAGCTTTATCTGTGAGAGCGCTTTTTGAACATTTTTTATAATTAATCAACCAGTTGCCTCGCAAATGAGTTCTGCGGAAATCCCCAAGGTGGAGTAAGGCTTATGGAAGTGACCTGTTTATGGATACTAATTTGTGACAAATTAAAGCTTCTTAGTTGCCGAAGAATTCGTCCGAAAAATTATCGCCGAAAAATTCGGGGTTTCAACCCCGAGCCACGACAATTTTTTCAAGCTTTCATTTCCCTTTAGCTTTTGTAATACAAATGGGTAGATGCTAAGGTTCACTTTCATAAATACGTAGGCTGTACAAAAACACTTTTACCCGCTGAGCTACAATGCGAACGGCGAGCTTTACTGCAGGCCATATACATGCCCTCTAGAGTACATCATGCTTCTATAAGACAGCATATCGGGCTAGTAGTCGGGAATGACGCACCTCGGGGTAATGATTGAGTATGGCCGTGGCTTCGGCCGATGAGAAGCTGAGCAGGGTGAGGATGGTGCGCGCAACGTCGCGCAGGTTCCTTTCCTCGTCCAGCCGAAAGAATTGCTCGAAGAAATACAGCAGGTCCTGCGCCTCTTGCTCCGAGAATCCCACGAGAACCGCCACGTTGCGAGGTATCTACGTGTATGCGATGCCACTGTTTAAATCCACGAAGCCCACACATTACTTCATTAAAGAAAGTAATACTGTTTCGGGTAATCAAGGAAAAAGCAAAATGCGGCATATAAAAAGAAAATTCATTTGGGACGAGCGTAAATTATTGTAGCATTATCGTAATTGTGATCCGTCACACTTAAACTTGTATGGGAAACGCTAAATGAGATTTTGTATTGAGTGCCCCACACTCGCATAATAAGTCTTCCCTGCACTCAATCCAGCGTAAGTGATAGGTAAGTCATCGTCGCCTTGTTTACGAATATGTTTTTTTTTGTTCAATATACATGTTCAATGTACAATATACATAAAGAAACAACCAGGACCTGATAATATACCGAACGAGTTTCTCACCCGTTACGCCGAATGGATAACGAAATATCTGTTCATTATCTTTAACATGTCTTTATCAAAATGATCACTGCCCAATGACTGGAGAACGGCACAGGTCATACCAATCCACAAATCGGGTAGTGAAGTTGACGTCGCTAATTATCGCCCGATATCCCTGACAAGCACCACTTGCAAAATACTAGTGCACATTATTCTTAAGCATATGACAACATATCTTGAAAACGAACACATTTTGTCACCATCTCAACACGGGTTTCGTAAAGGTCTATCCACCGTTACGCAACTTACCGAATTAATACACGAACTGTCTTCGGCCATCGATCATCAAAAACAGATTGACCTTATCTCACTTGACTTTTCAAAAGCATTTGACCGGGTTTCACATCAAAAGTTAATAAAGAAATTGCAGGCGACAATAGGTAATGGACCAATCACAAACTGGATTAAGGCATATCTAACCAAGCGGACGCAATTTGTAAAAATAAATCAGCAAATTTCAGAACTAACGGAAGGTACGTCAGGTGTACCACAGGGCAGCGTCTTAGCTCCTATTTTATTCCTTATTTTTATTAATGATCTGCCCCAATCCATTCGAACCAACATCAAGCTTTTCGCCGATGATTGCATCATTTATAAAGAAATTAACTCGCCTTTAGATCATATTGTCCTCAGCAATGCCCTAGAATCAGTGTCAGATTGTTGCACGAAATGGCAGATGACCCTAAACGTTAAAAAATCAGCCTTGTTAAGAATATCGCGTAAACAAAACATATCACATTTTGCTTACACTATTGATGACACGCCGCTAACTTCCCTCAATCAACATAAGTATCTTGGACTGGTAATTTCTAGTGACTTTAGATGGGAGGCGCATGTTAACTACGTTACATCTTCAGCCTTAAAAAGATTATTTTTCCTTAAAAGACGACTACGGTACGCACCACCTCAAACAAAACTCTTAGCTTATAAGACCTTAATTCGTCCTTTAATAGAATACGCCAACTTAGTCTGGTTCCCGGCCACAAATATTCTAATTAAAAAGCTAGAAGGTGTACAAAGGAAAGCGGTTAGATTCGTCTACAACAAGTACAGTTACCTTCATTCACCCTCTGATCTAATAGCAAGAGCTGGGCTACTAACATTACGAAATCGAGCCAAACTTGCACGCCTAAAAATGCTCTTCCAACTTATTCATAAACAGCTGAAAATCGACAGTTCTAGATTCATATCTATTTCAGAAACCAGACAGTCACGCCACAAACATCCATTAACATTACAGGAATACCGTTTCAACACCAATTGCTTCAAGAATTTTTTTTTCCCACAGTCAATTAGAGAATGGAATAGATTGCCCGTCTGTATATCCAACAGTAAAGACTTGAATACATTTTTAACTTTGCTTGATAATCATATTCATGCCACCCAAACTTGAATTGATGATCCTCTTCCTGCTCTTTTCTAACTTTCACCATTTGAGTGCCTTTTGAATTTGTTAATTTGTCAGTGCAATTTGTAAACAATGTCTCTCATGTTCATTAGCGACACTTTTTTGAAGATGGTCACTTTGTACTATTATGTCTACCAAATGACATTTGCCACAAACCTTATGTTGCCTACACTTCATGTAATATAGTATTTCTTTAGTCATGCATTTTTCACTACTCAATGTATGTATATCTCTTGTGTATTTTGGTTGCCCTCCTGCAATAGTCCCCATTGGGACTGGCAGTATGTATAAATAAAAAAATATTGCAAGCGACCAGGTAAGGACTACAGTCACATCCTGCGTTTTCTCAAGAAATACTTATTATTCCCATACACTGCATCTTCCACCGTGATGCCCACGAAGCGCGCCGTACTAACCTTGAGCTCTCGCCACAAGATCGCAGGCCACACTACGGGCAAAGTAGGGAAGAAGCGGAGGTCTCGCGGGTCTGCACGCTGTCTTCGTAGCAGTTCTTCTACTGGCAGTCTGCGCAGGCAGCTCAGCAGACTGGAATTATTCATCTCGGCCTCCTCACACAGAAGGCGCAAGGACGCATTCGACATCTCGCTTGGGCCGCTATCCTGGCCTCGGTTGGTCACCGGATATCTGCTCGAAAACACATTTGTTATAAGACGCAGAACTCGCCGTCAAGTTTGCACAAAAGAAAAGCTCAGGAGAAAATTGAGCCTTTAAGACGTTGCTTGAAGCAACGATATATAGAAGCAAAGTTGCTTGAAGCAACGTAGCAACGGTAGATAGAAATATATAACACTATAGCTAAAAAAAACTACGGCACTACCACAAATACTATGACACAAGACAGAAGGAGCACGCGATCACCCCATTCCTCTCACACACGTCCGCTCTCTTCGCTCATGTCACCCTCTCTACGCTTCCCTCTCGTCTGTGTCCGCTGTCGCTGTTTGGGCAGTAAGCAGGCTCACTGACCACATGTATATGTTTGACTTTGATACAACTTGAATACACAGTCGTTCCTCATAGCCCTCCTCGAGTAGTCCCTTTGTCCAGCGCATACCGTTGGCCGGTCGTGTCTCCCGCTGGACTAGCACCGATAGCGTGCCTCGTGAAGCCCACCGCTCGACACACTCACGAAAGTAAAAAGGAAGGGCGGTATGGTTAAAAGGGGTAAAGAAATAAAAGAAAGTATGCACGTGCTTGCAAAGATAAGGGCTAAACTGAGTTATACCTGTTATTTTTCGGCACAGGCACAGGAAGTATTCTTGCGAAACGAACTGGAGTCGCAGGCACGAAGACTACAATTCAGAGACTACAGGCGTATTTAGGACCAGAGTTAGATGTAACGTATTCCCTGGTAAGAAAAATAAAACCAATCCCACATGCCGTTCCCCACTAACCGGCAATGAGTTTCACCCTTCGTACTTTCTTGTCAGTGTATTCCGTACCTACAACAGGCACAATCCTACGGACTACTTATAGATTCCTCAGTGGTACTGACAATAAAAACGTGCAGGCTGTATGAGTTGTAGTATCACCAGGTAGATGTCTCACCTAGTCATAGGGCTTTCGCTCATGAAGACAGCCTTAAGGATCGGAGCGATGTTGTTAAGACCCTGGCCCAACATCAGATGGTAACCGAGAGCCGAGGCGCCGGAGCCGTGACCGACGACCACCATGTCGGACTTGTTGCCGCCAAAGGCGTCCACGTTTCTCGCCGTCCAGCGCAGCGACTCCGCCTGGTCCAACAGGCCGACGTTGATGGGCACTTCGTCACTTTGCGACAGGCTGAAGAATCCGAGCACGCCCAGCCTCCAGTTGGGCACTACGACGACTACGTCACCTAAGGCGGCCAGCGCACGGCCGTCGTAGTGAGGATCGTTGTTGCTGCCAGTCTGCGTGCCACAGCGGAACATGTAGCTGAATGAAACAGCGCGAAGAACAAAGGCACAAAGCAACACAGAAGACAGGACAAGCCCTGACTTACAGCTGAATATTTATTGCAACAACCGCCGGCCTTTTATACCGTACAAACTACATCGTATTTCCACATGAGCCAACTAGCCCGGTTCAAAATCCTTCTTGAGAACATTTAACTTTGAAGTCGCCGACAAACTTTTACATGAGTTATTATTGAACAACTTAACATATATTCGTTTAATTTTAGTCTAGTGGCCGGGAACGGACATGTCCGCACCATTTCAGCTACTGGGGCACTGCTTGAACGTGTTTCAATAAATAAATGAGCGTATTCCGAAAATTGTGACCACTTTAACGTGCTTGCGTGTAAGCGATGCCTTGCCGGGCAATATATAATAAAATTCTAACACCACATCCATGACAGATTTACAATTCTATTGACTGACACGGCGATATGCCTCGCTTCCATTTCCCTTCAAACCTCAAGCTTCATCGGGACATACGCTATTTCTAAAACGGGAAGTATGATGGCGATTTCTGGGGTTTTATGTCCCAAAACGTCAGAATTTCATTATGCGAGACGCCGTAGTGGAGTGCTCCGGAAGTTTTGGCCACCCGAGGTTCTTTAACATGCACCGACATCGCAGAGCACATGGGCCACAACATTTCGCCTCCATAGAAAAGGAGCTGCATCAGCCGGGATTCCATCCAGCGACATTCGGATCAGCGGGAAAGTGCCATAACCAGCAGACTACCGTGGAGGGGCAGAAATACGGGCGTAAGCATTTCATTGTATACACAAGGCCTTAATTGACAAAGCTTTTCTTATTACGTGCGTTTTGCCATTGGCCAGCAGCTTTCATGATGGGTCGTTCATTATGATTGGTTTTAGTTTGTCTTTCTTTCGAACAATACCAGAGTAGTATTTTTTTATGCAATGGAGTGGGGGAGGGTGAGGGACAGGCTCCTTAAGGACAGGGTGCCTTGTGTCGGAGTTCTGTGTCACTGCCACTTATTGCAATCTCGTCGGAAAGTAGAGTGACGAGACAGCCTTTTCTCTCGTGCTCTTCTATGTGCCTGTCACATGGTTACCTGAACAATGTGAGTGTCGCTTTCCGCGCGAACGCGGAGCTCAAGGAAGGGCCCGTTTTCAAACTCTCTGAACAATGAAGGGGAAGTCATATCGCATATAATGGCCACAGCCACTCTGATTCGTTGAGTTTATCCTTGCCTGGAAGAAGCCGCCGTGGATGAAGACGACGACCGTTCTGTTCCCGCCGCACGGGCGAGAGCCACAGGCGGGTGCCCAGATGTTGAGATAAAGGCAATCCTCCGACGTGCTCGAATTCATTTCATCTGCAGTGCATCCAAATGAAAACAGAAACGTTGAAAAGCATACTCGAAGATGCGAATAATCTGTTGAAGATTTCTTGTAATCATACTGGCTCGTCTAACTTAATTCCACAGACAACGCAAATTTACCGCGTAAGTTCAAACATGGTAAAGGGGGCAATCAGCTAGAAGCCTGCACTGTTTTCATTTTCTCCGCCTTCGCTTCGGTCATGCAGAGTTTGGTGCAAATATTCATCGACAGCAGGGTAGATAGTAAGTAAGTGAAAACTTACTTAATAAGAATGTTACGTTCAAGTTACTGTGAATAGGTTGCATGGATTGCATGAATAAAGGCATTTTAAATGTTTGACTATAACTTCTTCGCACTTCCGCGCTGCCTTCGGCATTCGCGGCTCCTCAGGCTTCACGTATGCAGTATATGCTGCAAAATACTGCAGCAAACTGGATTTTAAAAAGGCAGTCAGATCACAAGAATGCTGTCAAACCTATACGAACCGTTCGTGTTCGAGCGGGACTACGTGAACTTTATTCACCCGTCAAGAAAGTCGCGATGGAGGGATTGGCCTCTAGGCCTAGTTTTTTGCCACTGTCTAGGCGCGGGGAGTGGCGCGGACGTGGCTGCCAAAGTCCTCGGGCATAAGCACTGCGGCCCACGCTTTGTGTGAGGGCTCGGCCACGAGATTGCCCATTGACGATCCTCCAAGAAGTTCCAGGTTACATGCTTTAGTGTAGTGACCTCTCTGCATAATATGCCAATTGGATCCACTTCTTCTGGGTGTAAGTGTGAAACTATGAACGGTTATGGGAACAGCTGGGCGTGGAACAGTCCGTCATGTAGGTAGCGCGAAACTCGACACAGGGCAGGCGCGAAAACGGGTACGAGGTACAAGCACCCGATCTACCTGTCTGTAACAGTCGCCACGTAACCTATTGGCTCTTGTGAAGCATCGGGAAAGAGAGGAGGGCGGTGGAGGGGGGAAACGGCAGCTTTTTTTTCCTTTTTTTTTTTTGAGATTGTGAGAGTTTATAGGAGTTGGTTATGTGGTGAAATGTGGTCAGTTTCCCCGGTTCACCGCTCCGCCTCATGACCATCCGCGCAGACTTTGAGCAATGTGCTTGGGCGACTCGTTCAGAGGTGCACCCCGAACCGACGGCAGTTCGATAAGTCTTTATGCACTGGCCATATATGGGTTAAAGATACGACGTGTACGACGCGCAACAAATCGAGTCGATACTATGCGACTCGTTCTGCGTGCGAATGGCTGGCTATGCTGTATTTTTCCAACGTGAGTGAACTGTTACGAGGAGAAACGACGTCTTTGCGTATGTCGAGCAGTCTCGTATAGTTGAGCCGACAGTACCGAGGACGGGGCTACTACGTCTACGTCAGTTCTAAAGCGTAGTCCACAGATTTAACATCGGCGCTCCCGTGCTCACGCACACGTAAATGTAACACCGAAAAGATACAGACATTCCACAACGCAGTTGTGCTTGCCGCTACCACCTTTTGTAGACGCATTACTGCGTGATAGAACACTATAACATTGAAGAGACGAAAAAGGTCTACACGCAACATAATACACGCTGGTTGTCACGTGTTCGCCGCGCTGATCAAGTGGTTATAGTGCCTGATTGCGGACACAGAAGATGGGCTTCAAATTCGGCCGCGGACGTCGCACTAAATGATAGAGGCAAGAAGGCTAGAGGTCCGCGTACTGTGCGTTGTCAGTGATAGTCAAAGTTTTCGGAGCACGGTGTTCCCCTCCTTTCTGCTCTTTCGTTCCCTTTCACCCCAAAGCTCAGGCGCGATCTGGACAAGGCCTATCATAAAACTTAGACCTTTATTCTAACCTTAAAAACTACGAGTAAACAGCAATCGGATGGCTGTACACCAAAGGATGGATTCACATGGATTGATTGTAGTTCGACGATGAAAAGACACCACGAGCACATGCGGAGAAGTAATTCGCTACCAATACGTGCTCACTCACCAAGGTCTGCCGACACCTGTGCGCAACTCGGTGCAGGCGACCTGTTGTCAAACAGCACCCGCTCACGGTACCAGGGCACGGGCGCTCCGAAGCGTAGCGTGCGTGGATCAGCGTATGGCACGCCCAGGAAAGCGCCTACGGCCACACCGTACACCACGGACGCTGTACCGTAGTACTTGCCGAAGCGACCGACTGCCAGCACGTGAGTGTCGTCGGCCTGTGCCCTTCGGTAAGCCGCGATCAGCACCACTACCACGATGCCCGCACTCAGGATCAGCGCCACCGTGAATGCCAGGTCCCTGGTCTTCACATTTCGTCTGGCGGCGAACACACACATGGCTGTCTTGAGTGACTGGCTTTATGCACACGTAAAGGGGCAATTCTTCGCAAAGGAACAATTTAGAGTGTTTGTTAAAGATTCGTCTAACGTAAGCATGCATTACACTGATTCACACACCTGCAGCGCCGAGAGGGGGAAGCCCCTCGTTCACGCATGACCTATTTTTTACGGTCTCAGATTCCCAATGTCATCGCTGCTTAATAAATATGAAGAGAAAGACGCCAACTTTTCTACGTTTAAAAAAAAAAACACAAATGCGGAATTTGTTCTAACTCTTGCCTAAACTTTTTTATAATATACTGTTCAAACACCATCAAGAATGTTTCGTTACTCCGTATCGCGTTTATTGTTTTCGTTGCTTTATGTGTTCACGCGAACTCGGGATATTTCAGCTACAGTGCACAACCGTCATGGAGTGTACTTATATATTGACCTCATTTGTTCTGCTGTTCCATTGTTGTATTTGCACAACCTCATTTAATTTATTTTTTTACCTGCTTCTCTTATTGTAAATCTGCTTCTGAACGTATGTATTTTTATACCGCTGTCATGTACGTGGGCTATTAGGCATTTTCAAGTTGTGTTAGTACCGCTTTTCGCCTAAGGGACCCTCAACTGTCGTTGGAAGTAAAGATTTGATTTGATTTGATTTTGATTTAACTTCCATCGGAGCGCAGTCTATTAAAATAATGGCTTTAACTTCAAGACACAATGACGCACCCAAAAGCTTCTTTTTTCACCATGACGCATGTAGAGACGTAATTTGCGAGTAAGACCTTGTGGACAACGTAATTTGATTAAATTAACTTTGCGGTGCCCACATAAAATTTGCATACAAGATGGTCATAATGGATTTCTGTGCGCACATACTCTAACCATGTCACAAGTATATACCTGCCGAATACACTTTCATTACGCTGCCAAGAATCTTGCCCCTGTATAACATTGTCTTCCATAAAGCATGATTAAGCGTGGCCACCGTAAACACACTCGCAAGCTAAAACGAGCACCACATGTTGTGCTGCAACTACCGGCGTATAAAAGCACAGTAAACGAAAGGACACAACGGACGACAGTACTGGAGAACGGTTCCGTGAAAAAATAACAAGCGTTTGCATGCTCACAGGTAAGAGTGCGAACTGTGTACTCCAGAGCGCATGCTCCAAAAGCTGTGGAACACATCGGAGATCGCGGGTCCTCGCGGGGCTTGAGCAGCGCTGCCTCCAGCAGTAGCTCCCTGCGTCGTCCCCTTGTGCGTCGCAAAGGGATTCGTGCCGTAAGTGAAGGGCAGGGGCCCGCGGACGGGTCCGAGGGCGTGTGCGGGGATAATGCTCGTCGAGGGCGGCGACACAGCGACCTGCATTGCGTCGTGGGCGAAGTCATGGTAAGATAGCCTCACGCATAACAGTGTGTACTACTGTTATAACGGTAAGTTGCCGAAGCGCAGGTCCGCCTGGTTAGTAACCTCATGTAAAGTAAGACGTGTGAGCTAACTGTAAGGGAGTCGCACAGCTGCCACGACGATCTTCATGCACCGTTGGGGTAACATTCAGGTCGGCGATCAAGTCAAGCAATCGCCCGTCATCACAGCAGAATGGACCACCAATACTGCACTGTCTAGACTTTGAGTAGACAAGAGTTCCAAATACACTACCCCCCCCTCCTCCCCCCGCCCCGCCCCCCCCGACAAAAGTGCGCATTTATTGTCCCTCTTAGGAACCATAGATGTCAGATTGTGCTATTACACAGCTGACAACTTCGTGCTGGTTGTTCTTTCCACCGTAGATGCTTATTTCACGCAAGCCGATGCAAGACACCACTCAGTGAGACGGTCGAAAGGCAAAATACCACCAAAATCACATATTTACCTAAAATTTAACAGCCGTAATTAAAACACAGCTGCTTTTCTGAGTGGGATTGGCGAGTTCTGAATGGGATTGATAAGCTTTATGGAGTGGTATCGGCGAATTTTGAGAGAGCCTGCGAAGAATAGACTCTCCACGTAGTAAATTAAAGTATGTACTTCACAAAGGTTCCTTAAAGTTCGCGCACAAGGTTTAGAGAAACAAAAGGCGCCCTCGCACCCTTTTCCTTTTTCATAATAAACCCTAACCAATTCGTTCAGCTTTCTGTCGGTCTAAAATAAACAAACCTTTCCCATCGGGATATTAGGCTATACGTACCCCGTAAAACGTCAAATAGCTTGCGGGGAACGGCAGCCTGTGTCATGTTAAATATCGTTGGCGTGGTGTATCCGACACAGTACGAGAGAAAGACGCTGGCACAGTCCTCTACTGATGCTTTGTGCCAATTCTATTTAGTAGGGCAAATTTCATTGTAAAACCATGGTTCGTCATGGTTGGTCTCACCACTGCTCAACGCAGCAAAGGAATGTCAAAAGAAAACGCCCAGAGAGCCCTACGCCACGTTACAAGAAAGCGAATGCGACACGCTGCCGGTGAAATCGACGCTCTCGATCCACTAAACTGTTGCTACGTACCGGAAACAGGCCTCTCCCCGAGTCGTATTTCGTTCCGCTTTGGCGGAGCCATTCGAACATGGCTCTAAGGCGCTGCTGTTCAAGAAGCCTGCCGGGAAGTCGTTGGGGCAAGGGTTAAACGCTTTACAGTGACAGAACTTCCGAATACGACCGTAGAAGGCGAGTCTTCTGCGGGACACTGTCAATGGCGTCGACACTGCGCATACGATGCTTCTTCTTCTTTTCTTCTTCTGACATGCACTTGCCACACGGCAGAGAATCACAACGGAGGAAGAAAACAGCGACGAGCTGTTCTTTGCGCTGAATGGGTGGCTCTTCGGGCTAAGAGAGCCGATGGCTCATAGGTTTGCCCAGAATATGGGTATGGGAGAACCTCCCTGTCTTTCATTTCCCTTTCTATCTCTCTCTCTCTCTCGGTATGGGAGAGGGGAGGTGAGGTAGACGCCAAGTTAATGCTTGGGTGCTGTTCAGGCTCAAATATTATAAAATAGGGGGGGGGGGGGGGGTTGTGCTGTGTATAAACCCATGCGATGACTAATGTGGTGTTCCATTTCAAGTTCGCTAGATTAGCATAAAAATACTAAACACGCTATCGAAACAATGTTAAAGGTAATGTGAGTATCATCGACGAGCTCGTGCCTCAGCGCCGTTCTGGACGCCGCCTCAAGCCGTCAGCGTTCTGCTTGGCAACTGCTTTGGCCGGGTACATGGGATACCAACTTAAAAAAATGCTATAGCCAGGAGCTGACAATAGCGCCTCAGGAACATAGAATTGCCAATACCTCGACATGCATGCTCAAAAAATCGCCGGAGTTAGCCTTTAATTAGGGAGGATTCGGGTCGGAGCTACACTTACTCCCTCCGTGGCGACTTTCTGGCCGCAACAGTGTCGCAGTCCCTATGGTGCGCTTGCCCATTCTGTGATGCCGCAGTGCGCAATATCACGATGAGGCACTTTCAGTGGACCTGCCCAGGCCTACATTTAAGCCGCCTTCGCCACCTCCCTGCAACAGGTCTCGGGCTTGGCCGACCACCCGGCCTATATAGGTCGCTGGATCCATGGATCGTTCCACCGTTCTTTTCTTGATTTCATATATGAATGCAACTTAATAGTTTATTTTGACGCCGACGCCGAAATAGAAGAGAAATAAATAGTAAAGCTTGAAATGGTGCTGCTACTGATGATGATGCTGTCGCGTGCATCTTAAATTTACTGTCACGTCAGATCTGTTCAGCCCTTCCACTCCGTGAAGATGGCACAGATCAGTGAAGTTAAATGTGCAGCCACGTTGTTTATCAGATGGATTTTTAATGCCGTGGTACACATATATGTCTTGGTTTTATCACACAATTTATTTCAAGCGCCGTACATTTGGATTCCCGTAATCACCATCATGTAGCAATCGGGCGAGTGCAAGAGCACATCCAGCGCAAGAGAAAAAAAGAAGTGCGCGCACAAATGCAGTGTGTGCGAGCAACAAATTCTCAGGTGAACAAGTGCCGCACATGGGGATTCGCACGATCACCACCAGGTATAGTTAGTGGGCTGAGAGCTAGAGTGGGTCGAGGGCGAGATAAAAAATAATCGGCGTCGATCCCTCTGTCATAGGAATCGGTATAACAGGAAAGCGAAACCTGTCTCCGCAAAGTTGTGGAATGCAAAAGCGGCGTTCTGGCGAATCGAGAGGCGGGTGATGGGTTGGGTACTGCGGACGTGTGAGCACGTTTCATGTAGACATCAGCAGCACCTCGACGCGGCTCAGGAATCCTCGACAGTTGTACACAAGGGAAAGCTCTTGAACGACACACATTGCTCCAGCGATACTGAACTGCACGCGACAGAGCCCCGGGAAAACCTGCCACAAACAAGGAGCGTCCGCAGACTATGACACCATGCAAGCGAAACCGAGCGTGTTGTCAGCGGATCGTTTTGTGAACACACAACCCACTGCAGCGAAAGGCCAATCATTTGCTTGTCGACGGCCATCTTCGGTTCCTGAAGCAGTTCGCGTTGCCACGCAACACACCTGGCCACGCAAGACAAAGTTTGTAGTGGCCTCGTTCGTACTTTGCCCGAGAAACGCGCCTTCACGACGCCGCCATGCTCCTAACTTCCATGGCAATCGAGGCACGGAAGTTAGGAACTACAAGCTGGCACTACATCGGCACTACAAGCTGCTTCGCTCTATTGTTCCTGGATGGCGGTACCACCTCAGACAACCTAAGCGAACCACGAGTGCAGTGGAACGGAGGCGATGTTAATTTAAGAGTAATTTTGCTTATTAAGCACTGTAGTTCACAGTACTAAATACCTTTAGTTTAACGAGACGACAGTTAGATGCAACTTGTAAAGCGCTGCAATGAACATATAAGGCGGGTCTGTTCTCTAGATGTACAATGTAGCGGTGGTGTATCGCGTTAATGATACAAGATACACGATACATTTTACCATGGTCATACTGTCCTCATTTCAAAAGATGAATCGGAGGATATCAAACGACAAATAGGAGGCCATCGACCAACATCATTATGCAATGTTGATTGCAAAATTTTTGCTAATATTCTAGGAAATAAGCTGCAAACTGTTATTTGTAAGCTTGTTGGAGAACATCAGACGTGCGGGATCAGAGGTCGTAGCATAAAGACAAATGTACATATTGCCCACTTAGCGCTAGAGTGTGTATCAGACAGCTATAATCAGATTGCTCTTATCCAAATTGATCTGGCCAAAGCATTTCATAAAGTGCGCCACGATTTCGTTTTATATTTCCTCGGTGACATAAGCATCAGGAACATTCTGCTTAAGGGAATCAAGATGTGCTCCAGTAGTGAAACAATTAACCTAGTCATAAACGGTTCTCTTTCGGCTCCTGTTCTAATTCGCACATCTGTCAGACGAGAATGTCCGCTTTCGCCACTCCTCTTTGCTTTTCATCTAGAACCTTTGTGCCTCAGCGTAAATATCCAGGTCGCAGGTTTCAATTAAGTTAATTCATCCATAAAGGTCTGCTTATGCGGATGATGTTGTATTTGTATGTTCTGATGAGAAGAGTGTGGAAGAAGTCGTGCGTTTAACGCCGTCATTTTGTTCAGCTACCGGTGCCTTAGTGAACCTTAATAAGTCCCGATGATTCTGGTTTGGTAAGTGGGCCGCCACTTCAGCACAGTATGTTGATATTCGATGGGACACTGGCGCTGTGCGTTATCTACACTCTTAGCACGGTAACCTTTAGTTTATTTTATAGGTGCACAAAAATGTGAAAATATGCTCCTTTACTAAATGTTAAAGTGCTTTAACCTTTAGTAAAGGAGCATATTTTCACATGCACTTTAACCTTTAGCAAAAAAGCATATTTTCACATTTTTGTGTACCTATAAAATAAGTTAAAGGTTACCGTGCTAAGAGTGTATACGTATTCCCTTGACCAATTTCGCAACAGCAACCCATATTGGGCGGAATGTGGCGTTAAGCTTCATCTCGCATTTCGGGATTGGAGAGGAAGGGACCTTTCCATCTTTGCAAGAGCGCCGGTCTGCAAAACATTTCTGGATGGCAAGTGCACTTATCTGCTTCAGGTCCTTCATTGTTCGAGTAAAATATAAAGTTATTTCGCAGAATAATCACCCGTTTCCCCTGGCGCTCTGGTTATGAGCCAACGTGGCAAGAAAACTTCGTTTTGGCACTTGAAAATGGCGGCGTTGCAATTGTACATTTGTTTATATGGCACTCAGCCACGCATTTTCTGTACTTTCGCGATGTTACGCATCCGTTTTTGTTACATCGCTAGTCGAGCACTGCGCAGTGGCGCAAGTGGTGTAGACACAGGCTGATAAGCTGGTAGAATGGGCGTTTTATTTTCCGTGTACGTTGCAATATAAAGACAAGTTAAGAAAAAAGAGAAAGGAAAACAAGGTAAGGGAAACATGAGGCAGATACCTCTGGCTACAGCTGAGCCAAGAATTCATAAGCGCTACACTTCAGTTATAACTGTTTCTAAGAGCGGTGCTTCATGCCGCCTCTCGTTGCACTTACCAACTCTTGTGTCTTCAGTTGCTGAAAATTTTTCACTATATGGGTTTCAAGGGAAAATTGTTGATGAGATATTATTTCTTCAAGCAATATTTTCAATGACTTGTTTATTTAGCTCAGGCCGCATGAAGTTGGTGCGGTATGTTCGGCTGATTAAGTTAAGGCTAAGTCAAGTCTCAATAAGCTCAGACTATTAAGTTACGCCAAATTAAGCCAAACATTACTGACGTAATGATTTTAATCCACAGTAATTTACCTTAGTCAACCCTAATCTGCTGTAATCCTTAATTCGCCCTAAGTCTAGCGTAGTCCGCTGTATATGCCATAGTCCACCTTAATGCACCTAAGCCTGTCTTAATCCACCCTAATGCGCCTTAATGAGCTCTAATCCACCCAAATATACCCTAATCAGACCTAGTCCTTTAATACACCTTACAAAAGAAATATTTTGGGTTCGACTCCAGCCATGTTACTGAGTATGAGTACTAGAAGGTGGCGCATTGGAGTACCATAGGGAATAAACCCATCTACAATCACTGATGAATTGTTAATTAAAGTTTGGGAATAATTTGTGATTTATTACAGGCAACTGGCATGTATTTGTTGGCTTCTTGGAAAACTATATTCATGGTGACTTTTGCACCGCACCGTTCGCGTCCGCGCCGAGGTAGTTTACGGACGCCTTCCAATGGCATCTATGAGACTTGCGCATTAACAAATATATTTTTACATATTTCCAGCAACTATTTTGCCTATATAGGGGCTCACAACGCAAGGAAAAGCTAGCGCACGGCACGCACGACACGCACGCGCTTACGGTTTTAAAGAACGCGCGCTGCGAAGGGCCCGCACGTGGCCCGCACACAGGCGCCGCGGGCGTGTCTGCCATCGGCCAATAGCAGTGACGCTCCTTGTAAATGCTCTATGACGAAACAGAGCATATACAAGGAGCGTGAGGAGAAGCCGCTTTTTGAGTTGAGGGCTCCTGAGGAAGTGGAAGCTTTGTGCTTCGCTTGTGAACGCTACGCTTCGCGGATGACTACAGCATTTGGCTGAGATGTTCATTACGGCGTAGGCAAGCCGTAGAATATGTTTTTCCCCCAAGCCCGGAGGGTGGTTCAGGACCCCTTTAAAGCTTGTGCATGGTATCATATCCTGCCCTGTACTGCTCAACTGCCTTAATTTCCGAGTTTCACGTAAGCTGACCAGAGAGAATAGACCTTTTCATGTAACCGCCTGCCTCTGTGACAATTCGACCATTGACAAGATACAACGTCTTTACAATGCTTACTTTTCAGAGCTCGATGTTTTTCACAGCTCCCAGTCGCTGTTCTGCTCCGAGCTTTGCACTGTACTAACATAGTGTCGTACACTGTTGACTTTTTTTTCTTGTTTTGCCGGCGCATAGTTGTATATGTGCAATTTTATACCGTTTTTTTATCCCTGATATTTATGAATGTTGGCCTTTGTCGTTTTTTTAGTATTTTTTTCTGTAGAGTCTCCTTATTGTATTGCTTCTTGTTATGTTTTTCTGTGCGCCGGTACAAAGGCCTTAAAGTTGTTCCTGGGCACGTTAAATGAACTTTTAAATAATTGATTGGTTGATTTGATTATTAATACGAACGATATGGTATCAACCCATACGCTTGCTTGGTTTGAGCACTGGATGGATGGTCCCTTTCGCATTTTTCAATTTGTCGGCGGTGGTGGTTCATGATGATGATAGATTTTATATGAACAATCCCGACCTACTAGACATTCAACACTTCGCTGTTAAACGATTTATTTTGTAACCGGCAAATTACCCTGCCACCACTGCAAAATCGACGCCTTTGCCATGGAAAGACAGATTTAAAGCAAGAAAACGTGCAAAAACAAAGGAGTGAAGACGTCGCCTTGAGCTGCTCGCCCGGTCTACCCTGACGTCATAGATATCGGCGGTGTCTTGTAGGGCGTACGCCTTTCTTTATAGGCAAACCTGCATTATACTGTTCCCTGAGGGAGCCATGTACTGAACGAGTTTCAGGAAATATTGAGCCCATTTGGTCCAAATGCAAATTTTTTTATCTGTAACGTCATACTGAGAGCCAGGAGCTTAACACTGACGCAAAATTCGGTAATGGAACTTTAATATTCGTTCTCTTTTCTTCTAATAGTACTAAACCAACAATAGCTGAATGAACAGCCAACCAACTCTGAGCAGAAAATTTCAGATAAAGAACAAGACACACAATGGCATGCAAGAGCCCACATCCATCGTCTAAAACTTTGCGCTCATAGCGTTAATTATGGAGTACGAACTATTGGTTACGCAGGTATGATTGAAGGATTAACCTGAATACTTTTAAGATACTAATACATCTGTCGAAATCATTTAGTTTCTTCCGCCTTAGCGTCCATTTAACCTCAGTAGAATACTGCGTTTCGGAATGTATGAAGCGATGCAGAGTGTCAAGTTAGCTCTCTGTGCCTATTATTCCTTCAGGTGACGCTATTCCGCGGTCTCTCGATGGGCCTGGAGGATCCAGGAACCCTGATTCACCTTCGGCTGCAAGAAGACAGAGCAGTACAGAGAACGTCGTTCCTGCCTATTCTCCTCCCGTTCTCTCATCATGACAGCTCCGGTGTCTGAAAGGACGACTATACGACTTGCAAGGGCAAAAGGGAAATTACCGGTCAGCTCATCGCTGCTGCCCAAATAAACGACACTCATTCGAGCCATATTATATTAAGACGCTCGTGCATTACTGCATTGAGTGCCAGGTCCACTTAACTGTCGTTCCTTAGCGCAGTAGAGTTTTCAGGAAACGTAGTTTCAGGAAAAGTAGGGTTTTCATTGAAGATTGCTTGTGTTGGCGACTTGTGACGTACAGATATCCTTTTTGTCAGTTATTGTGAAAACTTCGAAATTAATTTTATTCACGTCACGGTGGATAGCAACTTCACTGGTTTCGCGAGCTCGCTGGTAATTTCCTGCTTCTCTTATTCTGCCGGTTTACAAATTCACGCACCGAATGAGATCGGACGTTTACTTCTCGGAAACTGAGCATACCAGAGCCGAACGTCGCTTCCGAAGTCTTGAGAGCAAGCAGCATAACTGAACCTATAGACCAGGACATATTAACGCACTAGACATTTTCGACAGCATGCACATAGGCATAATACGCTTTATGGCATACTACACGTGCAATACACATAGATGTAACATGCGTGAGCAGGAAACAAACATACTTACGATAAGGCGTCATATTTCTGAAGAAAAAGAAATCGCCTCTCCATGAAATCCCTGTAAACATCATATGCACTTGACGGAGTTGTTCAAAAGCCAAACGCCTTAAAGGGACCGGCGACATCAGTAAAGACATCGCAGCGCTATGTCGCTACGGAGGGCTCGGCGCAGCGGCTGACGTGGGAGGCACAGTCGTCGTTGGCGCGCACTCCGCAGATGATTGAGTTGAGGAGGAAGGCGACAAATATAAGCCCATAGCTGCCTTAGCGCAAGGGGTTCGCTCTATTTATGGTGTGAATGATTTCACAATTGTGTTGCATAATCAGTGACACAATGTCAAGAAAACGTTTCAGGGACCTTTTAATATAGAAACGCACGGGACATTTGAGGTCGGTGGACAGAGGAATTCATTTGTGAGCCACCATGAACATAATTTACCCGCCAGGAATGTTTTACTATCCTACTTTTTTGCTGTACCGTGAGTACACAATAGCTAAATGAGTTGACAAACCATGGCGGTTCAGTGGCAGCAGTGTTTCATGAATATAAGGCAACGGGTCCGATTGTCACGTGTGAGACTAGAATGAAAAACTGTGGTTGATCCCTCTGTCATAGGAATCGGTATAAAACGAAAGTGAAAACTGTCTTCGCGAAGTTGTAGAATGCATAAGCGCAACCTGGCGAAACGAGGGCCGGGCAGATGGGTTGGGTACTCTAGACATGTGAACACGTTACATGTGGACACCAGCGGCACTTCGACACGACACAGACATCCTCGACAGTTATACACAAGGGAAAGTTCTCGAACGACTTACGTAGTTCCAGAGACACTGAATGGCACGCACCAAACCCTGCGCAAACCTGCTATAAACAAGGAGCGTCCGCAAACAGTGAGATCTTGCAAGCGGAATCGAACGGTTTGTCAGCGGATGTGGGTGGTGAAAACATTATTCAGAAAGCCAGAAGTAAACGAAAACAGAATAAATAATTGAAAAGCAGCGCTGCAGGCGGCCTTCAGGCTGCCGGCTGTGGCGTTCAGACCGTGCCTAGTCGCGACGTCCTCTGCCAAGGTCAGTTGAAGATCCGGCTCGGTGCTGGACGAAGACCCCTCCCACTGCTGTGGACTCGTTAAGTGTCGAGAGGCAGGGGGTAAGTGTTCCGGGCACGAGAATAATATGCGCTAGTAAGTGGCGCGGGAGCTGCCACGTAAGCGGCAGGCCGACGAGTAAGTCCCGAGGTGGAAGACGGCAAGACGTGCTCCCGCACGTCTTGCCCTCTTCCACCTCGGGACTTAAATGATGAAGTGATAAAGTGATAAAGATGTGTGTCTGAAGTTGGGGCCACAAGTGTTGGTGGTGTTAGGAAGGGATCGTTTTGTGAACACACAGACCCCCGCAGCTAAAGGCGCATCATTTGCATGTCGACGGCCGTCTTTGCGTTCCTGGGGTTGTGCGCGTCGCAACTCAACACGCCTGGTCACGATAATTGTGGTTCAGCTAAGGAAAGGACTCTAATTTCTGCAGCCCGTGTAGGGAGCACGGCTAAATGTCCGTGATGGTAGGGGAAGGGAGTGAAAGAAATAGAAAGGAGAGAGAAGCCGTTGTGGAGGGCTCCGGAAACTTTTGACCACCTGGGGATCTTAAACATGGACTGACAATGCACAATACACGGACCTCTGTGATTTTCGCCGCACAAATTTTGTAGCGGCCGCGTTCGTACTTGTCCAAGGAAAGTGCCGGCACGAAGCCGCCATGATGATCGAGGCGCGAAGACTACCGAAGCGCTGACTATCGGCGCGCATCAGAACCACAATTTGCTTCGCTGTGTACAATTTAATAATAATCTGGAAAGAAGCTGTACAGTATATGAAATAACCACAAAAGAGCAAAAAAGAAGAACTCACAACACAAAGAAAAAAAATGAAAGACCTCTACTTACATACTAAAATGAGGACAGCCATCACACTAAACATGACCGGTCATTAAATAAATCAGAACATTCTTCTAAATAGTGTTTTTCTAGTGTCTTAGTAAAGTTTGAACACACTTTTATTTCAAAAGGTATGTCATTCCAGATCTTAATACCAGCAAACTGTAAAATCCGTTCACCATATACGTTGTTAGTTCGCGGTATATTCCATTTACCAAAGGTTAGTTGTCTGGTAGAACGAGAAGGGGCGGAAAACATCGACACATTAAAAGGGTGGTTGTGATTGATAACCGTGTATACATATTTGGCTAGTTTTAATTTCCATAGCTTATCGAATGGCAAAATAAGTAATTGGGAAAACAGAGGTTTACTGGGTTCATTATACTTGGAATGAGTAATAATTCTTACAGCCCGTTTTTGAAGTCGTCTAACCGGGTTCAGGTAAGTTCAGGTAACCGGGTTCAGGTAAGTACGTGCCTCCCCAAGACTCAATGTAATATGAGATGTGGCAATGAATGAAAGCATAATAAAGTATGCGTAGAGTAGTGGTATTAAAGTGTTGGCGAGCCTGAGTAAGTGCATGACACCCTGAGGCAGTGGCGTAGGCAGGCATGGGCTGACCGGGCTGAAGCCCCCCCCCGAAATTTTTCCGGCCGGTGCCCCACTGCCTATCTATGCTGGCCCATCACATATACGAACAAAGGTGTCCACTCGGCGAAGGTGCGGCTACGGGCATTCGCGTCTTTGTGGTGGGCTTAAAAACGAAGAACGCGGCTCTTTCAACTTGCAAAGGAAGTTATCACTCTATGGCGGGGAAAGTTGTAGCTTGTCTGCAGGGGACGGTGCTGGCAAACGAGGGGCATATGTCATTTATCGGCAAAGGATGCGGCGATAAGAGACTGAAAGGGGAGCTTGCAGTCTTTGCAGCACAGCACTGCGGCAGGCAGACGCTTCTGCAATGTGTTGACAATTAGCTCTCTGCGGTGATGGAAGAACATGGCGAGTCTGCGTACCCGGAAACATGCGTGGTTTTGTTGCGGGTGAAACGTTCGTAGGCCAAGGTCATCGAGCTAGCGAACCAAACACAAAGCAAAGTACGCCGCTGTTCCCTGTGCAACGCCTTCTGTGCCGCCCGATCCTTCTTCCCCTCTTATTCCTGTTTCTGTGGGGCGCTGACGCTTTTGGTACGTTGTATGCGGTCGCGTGGGGAATTTGGCGTACAGTGAATGCGTCTTTTTTTCTTTTTGAGCAGTGCCCCTACATGGGTGGCCCAATACAGCTTCGCTTTCGTCATTTTTCTTGACGACTTACACATGGTAGCAACGTGCGCTCACGCGTGTCCCCTTGCGAGAACGATGCCCCAGAGAGAGAAAATTTCAACCAACCTTCCGAGTGGACAGCACTGCTTTGCAGTGCTATCCACAAGCTAGTAAACTACGGAATAACGAGTCGACAAAAAGACCGCGCTGCGGTTCATCGCCGAGCGTGCACAAGGGTCAACAACTCCGCTACCACCAGGCGGTGGTCACGACATTCATTCAAGAAGGGGTGACCATATTCGTATCGTCGCTTTCGCGGCAATATGTCTCAAGGACAGCAGCAGCTCTCCGTTTTCTGGGGAAGCTCATCTTCGCAGCGCCAACAAATGAGCGAGACCTCGAATGCTAAGTCATTTTCTTCAACTGATTTGTACTTACATGATACCTTATATCCTCTGACAATACAGTGGCTTTTTAACGTGCCTACGAGATGTGGATTATATGTGAATTCTCTGATCATATTTGAATAGTCCCTTGCTATTGCTCAGATGAGGTCATACGATGTCTTGTTAATCACAGCAAGCCAGGAAATTAACTTGACATCATTTCATTTCTTGAATACAATATACAGCGTTGCCGAAATAACTACCGAAATATAACAGCCGAAATAACTACAGTCACCGAGACGATTGATCGATCAATCAGTACATGACACAATCCATGAGCGGCCAATGGGAAAATAAAATGAGAAAAAATCTCATTATATCAATTCCTGTTTCGGCTACAGTATCTGGTCGAACAACTCGAATAGAGAAGGCTACATTTTCAAGCAAAAGTGCAAAAGAGCGCAAGAGAACGGGGACAAAAACAAAACACGTGCAAAGGACAGGCATTCCAAGCATGCAAAAGAAACTTGCCCACATCGAGCCTCTGCTCATTCAAGTAAATAAATTTATCACGATGCTTTATGTCGAAGAAACTAGTGTTTAGATGCATGAAACAGGAAAATTCTGCTACTGTTAATTCAATTCCAAGTTAAAGCACCGAGAAAGTCCTGCAATTATTCGCCATTGGCATTGTTACAGTTGAGGGTTGTATGCATTACCATTATTTGCTTGCCTGGCGTACGGAATCGGGGACGAAAATATGGCATGTCTGTAACATGCAACTCACTGAACGGGATATTACTTCTCTTTTAGGCAGAAGGAAACTCACTATTCTTGGACCTCGCGTAGTAACGGAGCGAAAGAAGTTGTTTACATCAGCCCCCATGTTTTTCAACAGCGACCTAAGTGACAGCGAAATAAGAAAGCAAGAACGTACAAAGCCCGATGAAGGTCATAGGGCGTGTAAGAACCATAAGAAAGCTTTCTTTTACAAACTTCTTTTTAACCTTGACGTGTCTAAATCGAGCGCTATGGATGTAATATTGTCAACTCAGTGTAGCAAGCGATCTCGTAAGGTTAAAACACATGACCTTTCAGTTTGCAAAACCAGTGAGATACGGCTAGTAGTAGTTGATAATCTAGTATTTGTCGATGCTAGTGCTGCATCAACTGAGTACATTTGTGAACTTCGCAAGTTAGAAGCTTACAGCGAACGTAATTGATACAGGAAATATTGGGCCTAATACCGACCCTTGTGCCATTGTGGCTCCCCGAGGCGCGTCGGCGGGCCGAGACACGGGCGAGACACAATCCTATTTTTCGACTGCCGCTGCGGTCAGAGAATCGCTGGGGCTTTCGTTACCCGCGAGTTTTGCGGCAACCTCGCTTTGACAGCAGAGCTGACGTTTGCGCGGCGGCCCCAGATGAGAGTGTGCATTAGTCGGCGACCTTGAAGAAACAGAATGTCGACGCCAAAGCGAACCCAGCGCGCTCATAAGTGCTTGAATAAAGCCATCGGAGCATCCCCGGTATGCTTCGATCACCGAGCAATGCAGTAAGTAGAACTGCTTCTCGTACGCGCACATCTGACCGGCCACAAAGGAGGGACTGCCTACAGGCGCGTCTTTTCACCAGGCACTTCCAGCCTGTGGGCGCCTAGACGGTGCCAAATTGCTTGCACCTGGAGTGCTTCGGAATGGAAGCGGTGGTAGCTAACGCTCGTTACGATAATCTGTACACAAGTGTCGCCGGTTAGGCTGTCCGACGTCCTGTCCGAATGTCGAGTTTTGTGTATGTTTATATTTTGCTTTTTATATTTTTGGAGAGGAGCTGGTACTGCGTTACACTGTGGAGGCGAGTCCCAAACAATGGTCGCATGGCGGGTTGGACTGGTGCGATTTCTACCGGCGACGTTGCCGTAGACAACCATTAGATAGACGCCCTGGTGAGGCGGGCTGTCGGAGAGAAAAACTCGTCTCGGGACAGAGGACAGGGTGGAATTTTGGAGATTCGGGAGACTCGAAGAAAGGCCTTCTGTCGTGTGAAGAAGTAAGCTTCGTTTGCTATCTCTCGTGCAAGCCTGGCCGTTCGGCTCTCCAATCTCGGAGAGACGATGTAGTCTGCGAGAGCACGATGCGAGCAGCAATGATCGGGGAGAATCCGTGAGCCACGGCGCCTTCGAGAGCACCCAAGCACCAGTCCACAGGCCGGCGACGAGACCTATGCGCCGATGGAGCCCACCCAGATAAGCGTTGTCTTCGTTGGCGGCAGCAAGCGCACTTAAGACATTGCGCCGTTAGTTTATGAGCTGTTTTACCCATTGTATCTGCCGTTCATTGATGAGTTTGTTTCCGCTGTTAATTCCTGTGCTGCGTTGCTCTTTGTTTGCCTTGCATCATTACGTTCGCTACTAATTGTTAAGTGTATACTTCGATCATGTTCACATATCAAATTCCGCGTTTTGATGGCTTAATTAAGACTGTTTCCTCTTCCCGGCCCCAGCACGAATACGGCTTGGTTAAATGGTTGTTGAGGTGTGTGGCCAGAGGGGGTGATTGCGTGAAGAATTTCGAACGGAGTCGTAGCGTAGTTGTGGTACTTGTGAATTGTTGCGGCTTAGAACCCCCTCCCCCTTTGCGCGAAGTAGGGACATCTCAACATTCCGGAGTTCACTTCAGTGAGTTCCAAATCAGATTTATTGATCGCAACTTGCATTCTGCATGCCTCGAAGTAAATGTAGGATTAAACTGGCGTTAGTCCCAATAGCACCATGGGATTTTTAATTTATCTGGCTAGAAGTGTGAAGTGACAAACCGCATAGAAAGCTTTTTCAATATTAAGAGATATTTTAGCACGTTTTTCAGCTTAACAATTGTGTCAGTAATTATTCTTGAAAGGGCCAGGATGGTGGTGTTTGTGAGTTTAGTGGAGACAAAGCCATGTTTTGGGAGGCCTACAATGTTAATGAGGACGGCATTTTTCTGTAACGCAATAGACTTAATTCTTTTAAAAAAGAAGTGGTAATATGTTCACGACAGATAGATCTGGAGCGGCTTATAATCACAATCGCAGGCGAATCTCTGTTCTTCCTGCAAATGTATCGAAAATTTGGTAAAAGAAGCGCCTATATAATGTAGCGAACTGGTAAGTTTCGGTGAGGAATCCATAAATACGAAATATATACCAAAATGTCGTCCTGTATGTCTACTAGCATGTTAAGTTGGAGAGAGTCTTCCGGAGTTTATCAGGACAACGCCACGATCAATTTATAAAGTGTTTCAAAAAATGTGTTTGTTATAGCGTCATTTTCAGCTTACCTACCTCAAGTATGCTGCCCGCTGTTCCCGGCTGCGCCTGCTATCACGAATTATTTACACCATTTCATGCGTATGTGTACATCGATAATTATACTTTATTTTGAAATTATCACAAAGGTAGTAGCGTGCGCAAGTGACGAATCTTCGCGGTGGCGGGGAAATAAATGTCTTTCTACTAGATTTCGTCGATACATTGCATTCTGTAAATGTTTTGAATGGGCGAGAGTATCGTTATTTCGGGACCCAGTTGATATGACAACTGAAGGCTGAAGTAGTTCGCAGATGCTGAACGAATGTATACTTATTGGGCGACGGTCCGCGCAAATGCGCCGCGTGCACATTTTCGTTCCGAAAAAAAAAAAAAAATATATATATATATATATATATATATATATATATATATATATATATATACACACACACACAGTGAGGCTCCGACTCCGTCCATCCTGTCCGTCGAAAACTCCTAGCCCCCCCCGAAAAAAATTTCTGGCTACGCCACTGCCCTGAGGCTAATTTGGAACACACATTCTGAATCTGCATCCGCCAATGTAAGTTATTATCTATAGTGACACCAAGATATTTAATTGTGGTTACTTGCTCGATCACAGAATCGTTAATTTTAATGTGTATATCATTAGTATTAATGAATTTTAACCTAGAGTGAAATGTAATACATTTGGTTTTATCGGTATTTATAGATAGTTTACTATGGGATAACCAATGAGCAACCTTTTCTAATCCGATGTTAAATTTCGACTCAAGATCACCTAGATTTTGACCTGTTACTACGACACAAGTATCGTCAGCGTACGTCAGTATGTTAGAAAACTGTAATATCTGCGGAAGGTCATTTATGTACAAGGAGAACAGCAATGCATGGTCCCAGCACCGAGCCCTGAGGAACACCAGTATTCAAGTGACTCATAGAAGACACGAAATCATTAATTAAAACAGCCTGTTGGCGACCTTTCAGGTAGTCCGAAAGAAGCTCCAAAATGGTTCCACGGAAACCGTAATGTGGTAATTTATTTAGCAGTATTCTGTGGTCTACGGTGTCAAATGCTTTTTTTTAGGTCCAGAAAGATAGCTGCTACTAACTTATTTTCATTCAATGCTGTGTTTATAAATTGCGTAAGTGTCAAAACAGCGGTGGACGTAGAATAGTTTGGTCTAAATCCGTGTTGCTGATAGGAGAGCATGTTATATTTTGCAATAAATTTATAGAAACGATTAGCAATAATTTTTTCGAAGATATTGTTAATTATGCTCAAAACAGAGATTGGCCTATAGTTGGACGGTTGTGAATGATCGCCACTTTCATGTGTTGGAATGACCTTTGCAATTTTTAAACAAGAAGGGTAAATGGCTGCTCTCACAGAATGGTTAAAAAGGCGACACAAAACCGGTCCGAGGACGTCTAAATTTTCTTTAAGAAGCCTTACAGTTATCCCATCTAGGCCTGCCGATTTATTCATTGGCATTCCTGATACAATAGATCTGATTTCCTCAAGTTCGATGTCATACATAACAAAAGGGTTCGGATTGGAATCCGAAAGAACATGATCGAGGCTGGGTTCCTTGAATTTTTTAGCTAGTGTTGAACCGATGGAGGCGAAGTAAGTGTTAAACGATTCAACTGTATTGGAGTCGATGACATCAGGAAGAACTTTAGAAGGCGGAGGGTGGCCGACAACGTCACTTACAATGTGCCAAAGTTTTTTCGAATTACCATTCGCTTGCTCTATTTGTCGGGCATAATAATTCTTTTTACTCATTCTCATCAAGGCCACTGATTTATTACGCATTGCTTTATATTGGCGCAAAAAGAATTCGTTATGCTTATGCCGTTTCCATTTGTAGTACCAGTAATCCTTGCTCCTTATGACCTCCAAGATTTCTTTATTCATCCAGGGACATAAGGGTGTTTCCCGTGAATGAACCGAAACTGTTGTGCTGCTAATTGTTATAGCGTTTTTTATAGCGATCGAGGCGCGAAGACTACCGAAGCGCTGACTATCGGCGCGCATCAGAACCACAATTTGCTTCGCTCTGTCGTTCCTAGGTGGCGGTACCATCGCAGCGAACCTAAGCGAACCATGAGTTCAGTGGAAGGGAGGCAATGTTATTTTAACAGTAATGTTGCTTGTTAAACACTTTTATTTAAACCGGACGATAGTTATATCAAACTTGTAAAACCTTGTAGTGAAATATAAGGCCCGTCTATTCCCTGTATAGGCAATGTTGAGGTGGTGTATCGATGGGTGCTTGTGACACCAGTGTATTTTGTACTTTATGTTCTTTACAAAAGCCAGGTAGTAAACAAAAAAAGTTGAGGTGGTGTATCGATAAAGCTTCCAGCTCCTTTCCTGGATTCGCTCGTGAATGTGGGTTCGAGTCCAAGCGGGTGAAATTTTTTCATTGAAACGTGTGTCAATTTTTTCAGACATCCACTTCCGTTACGGAAGTACGTCACAGATTCATTGGTGCGCCGCGGCATAAAACACTTTCGTGTTAAAAGTTAGTGAAGTTTGCACTTGTGGCGCAAGGCTAGCGAAGCAGATGGGCGCTAGTCTGGTCCGAGTTTGTTTACCTTTATCTATGATATACCCGCATTTTGTCGTGGCCCGGAACTTAGGCAAACGCCTCGCGAAGCACTGCGAGGGACAGCGAACACTCCGGGATGTTTCGCGCTGACCTCAGCGTAAAGACGTTCGGACCAGAAATGGTGGCACAGGCGGCGCGTGTGGTCTCGGCTTGACGCTGTCCCACCCATTTGCTATACTACACTATGCATGCCTATGCTTTTCTAGGAGTTGCTTTAACGCCACGAGAGGACGCTTGTTCTCGTGGCGCGATGCAATCCGCAAAGGCATGGTTGGTTGCACGGTTGGTTGGTCCTTGGACACATTTCTTCCTCCGTGTCCTTGGATAAAGAGAGATTTGTGTGGGGAGGACTACTAGTAAAAAGAGATCTGCGTGGGGAGGACTACTAGTAAAAATTATCCTTGCGAAACGCTGTGCAGCGGACAAATTGGCGCCCACTGTCTTTGTCTTCTTCACCTTCTTCTTCTCCTTCTTCTGCTTGCACGTACAACACCTGCGCCTACCAGCTGCAGTTTTGCCGTTGTATTAGTGAGCTAAGGGCATGAGTGCAGGACAAGAAAGAAGCGCGCGTGCGAACGCCGTACATTCGGCATTGCACAGAAGTAGTGCACGTGCACACTTGGAGACCACAACCAATGATGACAGTTTAATGCTGACCACGGGCGTACGACCGTTCGCCTAAACAGCTTCAGTGTTGAAAAGCTATCATATAGTTAAGTACTGTGGGGTGTACTACTACTACTACCACTAGCAACGGAATCGCCGCTAGCAACCCCGTGCCGTGGGTTCGAGCACTCGACGAGCAGAGAATGAGGCCGTCGCGTTCGCGCGCTCGCTCGTCTCAGCCATGCATCGCGGCGCTGCCGCGCGCGTCAGCCCGCGGCCAGTCTCGAGGCGGGACAGCAAGGACTGGCGCACGCGGCTAAAGAGGAGAACATTAGGCGTTACTCTCCCAGCATGGTAATTTAATAAACACGTTAAATAAAACGAACAAAACAAGGCCGAATGTAAGATCGAATTAAATATAAAGGATAACAACGATAAGCAACACGCGAACACAATAACACAAACAAAGGACAATAACGATGAACAACACGCGAACACACAATAACACAAAAAGACCATGCAAGGGGGAGATCCTAACCCCCGGCTAGCGCACCCACGACTGCACGCCCCCAGAATGGGAAAATAGACGGAAAAGAACATACAGATATGGGTGTCGATCGCAGGTCGCCGCCGTGGTCGCTGGGGCCCGCAAAGGCGCGCAATCCGACCGATGGCCACGTCGACCGGAGGCTCAAAAAGGTACGTGCGCACCCTTCCGAGTCCCAGCGAGTTCTCCCAAGCATCTCCAAAACCCGAACGCGCGAACATTCCAGAAAGTACTAGCTGCCCAATGGCAGACTAGTTAAAACCACATGGGGCGAAGCGGGCAGCCCCTCGCAGTGATGGGCCGCCGCCCCGTCCAGCTGGGAGAGGGGGATGCAGGGATATTCCGGAAAAAACATGGCGTCGCGCGGGACGCCGGTTCCTACAGTACATACTGAGAAACCACGCAGACGAAAAAAAAGTATTCCTCATCCCTCTACTATGGTGTCTCACAGAGCTCTTGTGTGGCTTTGGAATCCTTGCATGGTGCATCAAACGCATTCTACGCACCGTGCTACTCGCCATTAATGTATCGGAAAGTTTTACGTCCTGTAAACGTGCTCTTCTTCGGTGCCGCCCGCGTAAACGTCCAAGGGGAATGGGATATTTTTGCATTTCTATGTGAGCCACCTGTCTGGCTTCTATGCCAGAAGCCACATCTAGCGACTGCTATGGTGGTACAATGCTGTTTTGGAACTGCACTGTCATGTTCACAAAAACAACGACTCTATTCTAGTGTTAGTCCCTTCTACACTCTATAAAGTGTCCTAGCTGTACCGTGCCCACCAGTCGTTCCTCATCCATGGATGATGAGAAAAGCAATGGAGTGGAACAAAGGGGACCCTCTTCCCGTTCCTCTTCACGAGGTTGCACGCACTCTCGTCACCTAAACAACCGCACATCCTTGCGGCAACATTCAACAAGACCAACGCACTCTTTTGCTGCATATACTGAAGATGCTCTTGAGGTCAGAACTTAACTGTAAGCCCTGAATACAAGGAAGCTCATAACGAGCTTCATGGTATCGCCAGGCGTTTTAATCGAAAGGCGTTTTATGTTTAGCTCTTCTCATATAAAGTGTTAGTTGCCATTAAACCCATGTGTTTACGAAGACAACCGTGCTTGTCTAAACAATTAATCTAGCGAAAATCCCTGTTTCATCAAATTTTCACACCAGTTAAGAAGCCTTCCCATGAATTACTCGCGTTTTGATCAAACCTACATATAATTCATGGGCTTCAACATAGAAAGTTTTTGGCTAGTTGCGAATAATCTGCTAATGAGAGCACAAAAATTTCACGTAATTTTCTAGCTTTGCTGGCTCTTGAGCTGCGTCAGCGTTCTGCGCCTTTTCATAGTTCTTCCGGATGTAAGCGTTCCGTTTGTCATCTTTCTAATACAGTGCAATCTCTTGCGTGGATACCTACCTGTGGTTGTCTTCGTAAAATGAGATAAGCGGTACCTAACTTGGCCAGTTTTCTGGCATGTGCTCATATAAAATTTCAAAAAGTCTGTTGCCGGCAAAGGTTGTCATCGTGGCCACTGGAACTTGAGTGTAAAGTGTCCTAAAATGGTAGTGGCAAGCGCGCCAAAGCCTTACGCAGCTCTTTCTCACATTATCGGAAAATTTTAGAACATTATTTGAAGCGCGTGTCAGACCGCCTCGTGTCTTTCATATAATCCTGCAATACGCAGGCATGGTAGGAATAGCTGGCACTTAGCGCGGAGTCACATTCATCATATGCTGGAGGCAGTGCAGTGTGCTGCGAACTACAAAAGTTTGCTATTTGTGCCACAGAGCTTAGTCCTACCTGGATACATAGAGTAGCTGTGAGCTTGAAAATGGCTTTCGGGACTGGATAAATAGGAAGAATGATAGTTGGGCGAGTTGGTAGAACATCATAGGAAATATTCACATTGTCCAAATGAACATTTAAATATTGTGTATGGCAGATGAGTTCTGCGGAAACCCGCAAGGTGTAGTAACGTTTGTGGAAGGGAAAATTAGCGTCCACCCGTTTTGTAGCATGACATGACATGCACGGCGTCTCTCGTCGTCAGATTTACTCCAATACCATAGACCTGCAGATGTTTTATTTATTTTTTATGCATGCTTGAAAGTTCAGACAAGTGTTGTTTTAGCTATGCCATCGGTATAAAGAAAACTCACTGCACGACAATGTTTCATGTCGATGTACCGGCCCTTGCATATGACCAACACAGCTTGAAGTACAAGAGCAGCCCATGTCATCACTAATCCTTGTCTTTAGGAACGGTCGAAAATTGATCTACCGCAGAGCGTGGAGCCCTTCTGCCAGATCCCTCCTGCTGTGGAATTATCCGCACGGTGGTCTTACCAGTGGCTTTCTCCCTCCAATCACCGCCCTCTGTTGTTCCTTCACCATCGTAGTGCGGCGGGGTCCGTTGGATGGTGTGCCCAGCTCTTCGTTCACCGTCAGGGTGCGGGAGCGCTTCTCCAGCGTAGGTTCCACCAGCACCTTTCACCTTGTCAGCAAACGATTCCATGGGCGCGGGATAGACTGCCGATTCAGGTACGCGGTACTCGCCGACGACTTGGAACATCCACAAGCACAGCATGACGATCGCGAATACAAACGCGGCTAGGCAAGCTGTGGACGCCTTCGCCCCGTTTCCCGTTGGTGACAATGCGCCGCGGGAAGTGCGCCCATAGAGGTACAGGCAACTGAAATCGGGCACTATCGACGCCTGCGGTAGAGGAGAGAGCCGCTCTATGTACCACCAAGAGGGCTCTCCATAGGGACAGTTGCTTTGTGGAAGAGAAACGCTTCCTCGTGGACACCTCCCGGGCCAGTAGGTGCGACCGCGAGCGTCGAGACCGAGTTGCTTTGTAGGCCACGGTGCTGTAGAGCCGGAAGCCAGCATGCCTTCTTCTGCGCAGCAGAGCGAGTCTTCGAGCGACGCCTCTTCATCGTCCTGCTGCTTGTCTTTTACCTCATGCTCCACAGACGCAACCGTCACGTCACCGCTGTCTTCGCGGAATGTCACGATGGCGTTGCCATGTTCTGGGACACTGGCGGGTGGCGACGCTATAGGAACATCAGTGGTCTTCAGTGAATGAGGGCTACAAGGGGACTCAGCCGAGTCTGACCCACAGTCTGAACTTTCTGTGGAACCTACGATGTCATCCGTCGGTTCTCGTTGGATTTCGGTAAAGGCGCTCTTGCTTTTTGCAGAACTGATGACGTTAGACAGCGTCGGCACGCTCGAACCCTGCGGCAGCTCGGACATCTTCGGAATGTGCGTCGCCAGGACCGTTCCCAGGCATCCACAATAACGATTGCTCGTTTGACAGTTCTTGTCGGCTGTCGTTATCTGCTAACACTGCGGTTCACAGCTAGTTCTTGTTGCTTCCCTCAATTACTACTAAAGGCACCGCAGCCTCTACTTTCGCGCCTGCCGCAATGGCCAATGATGATAATGCTGATATTTGATCGTGGTTCGGTTAAGGAAACAAGCTATTTTCTGCAGCCCATGTCGGGAGCACAGCTAAGCGTCCGTGGGATCAGGAGAAAAATAAAAAGAAAGAAGATATAAAATATTTACTTCAAGTTCGAACACGATTGTACCTGGAACTTAAACTGGGCGATTGTAATCTGGGCACAAATAGAGGAGGCAACATTGCCATTATCGCATAATATTGCTAAATTTCTGAGCGTTCGGTGTTTTTCTAACTGCGTAAAAGCAAGAAATACCTACACGTACGTAATTACTGCAAACGCTTCCGTTTTAGTGCAATATTTCGTCGTAAATGACCCATTTCTTTAATGTCGCAATGTCGTATGAAGCCAGAAGAACGAAGACGAGGCAAATGCATGTCATACCAATCATTCCCATGCTGGCAAGTGGGTAGATACAAAATTAAAGGACCATCATCATCATCATCATCATCGCTGGCTGAACCGCCTTGCTTGAAACTCCCATAGATACTAGCGCCACATTGCCCTGTAGAGTATTTGCCCGATATCAGTTGCCTGTATATCTATGGCCGCACTTCCTGCGGCACATTGTCACCAACGGGAAACGGGGCGGAGGCGTCTACAGCTTGCCTAGCCACGTTCGTTTTCGCGGTCGTCATGCTGTGCGTGTGGATGTTCCAAGTCGTCGGCGAGTACCGTGTACCTGAGTCGGCAGTGTATTCTGCGCCCATGTAATCTTTTGCTGGCAAGGTGAAAGGTGCTGGTGGCACCTACGCTGGAGAAGCTTCGCAGCGAGCTACATTACGGCGTTCTCCTCCATTACGGCGTTTATTGATTGTGGTTCGGTTAAGGACGCTAATTACTGCAGCCCATGTCGGGAGCACGGCTAAGCGTACGTGGAGGAAGGGGAAAGAAAAATGAAAAAGACAAAGTAGAGAGAAGCCGTAAGTAGAAGGCTCCGGAAATTTTGACCACTTGGGGTTCTTTAACGTGCACTGACAACGCGCAGTACACGGGCCTCTTACATTCTCGCCTCCACTGAAAACTGATTGATTGATTGATTGATTGATTGATTGATTGATTGATTGATTGATTGTCCTTTGGCTAGGAAAGGACGCCAATTTCTGCAGCCCATGTAGGGATTAAGTGCGCAAAAATTCCAGCGAGCAAGGACGCGAGCACAATAACAAGGAACGCACAGGTCTGAGGCTGGTCCTGTGCATTTCTTGTTTTTGTGCTCGCGTCTTTGCCCGCTGGAATTTTTACGCCATGAATCTTTACCGACACGTCCAGCAAGCTACCCATGTAGGGAGCACGGCTAGGCGTCTGGGGGGCGGGGGTAGGGGAAAGGGAATGAAAGAGATAGACGGGAGAGAAAAGCCGTAGTGGGTAAAGTCCCTAGATCTTTTTTCCGGAAAAAATATATAGGGACTTTAGTAGTGGAGACTCTCCGGAATTTTCAGCCACTGACAACGCACAGCACACGGGGCTCTGGCATTTTCACCTCCACTGAAATTGCGACCGCCGCGGGCGGGATCGAACCCTTCCGCTTCTAAGTCTTTCACTCCCTTTCCGCTGCCTTCACGGACGCTGAGCTGTGTTCCTGATCGCCGGGACGCTGCACCGTCGAAGTTCCCGAACTGTCCGAGCTGCATATCTAGGGAAGCTACGAAAAGAGAATACCCGGACTCCAAGCCCGCGCACATAGAGTATACTGCCCACCGGAAAGCCATCGCTGAATCGGACGAGACGATGAAGCCCCTTAGATGAAATGCTCTGTGCGAAAGGAGACTTGAGAGTGATGCTACATGTCGTGAAAACAATTGGTAAAGAGCTAAGTACAAATCTGCGTTCCAGAAATTGCTAACAGTAAAGAAGTTATGGCGAGACACCTGGGCTGGAAGTTATCGAGAAGAGGGACGGTGACCTGATATCCAACTCAGTCGCGGTAGTTTGTGAATCTATTCGTGGATAAGGTTCCGCGCGTTCAAAGCAGAAGACGACGCCGGCTACGTTCGATTTCAGAACAAGCCACCTTGTACCTATATCGAAAAAACAGCGCAGACGCTACTCTGCTGATTTATGGCGTTCTGCTGCGTTCTTTTCCTTATATCGCCCCATGATTGATTGATTGATTGATTGGTTGATTGATTGATTGATTGATTGATTGATTGATTGATTGATTGATTGATTGATTGATTGATTGAGTTCTGGGAATTTTACGTCCCGAAACCACGACATGATATGAGAGACGCTGTAGTGGAGGGCTCCGGGAATTTCGACCACCCGGGGTTCTTTAACGTGCACTGACATTGCACAGTACACGTGCCTCAACATTATGCCGCCATCGAAATGCAGCCACCGCGATTTTCGGATCAGCAGCCGAGCCATGCATACGCTTCCATACTCAGCCATGAACGCTAAATAAGTTCCTGGACGCTGCCCATAATTAAGTTAAAGAAAAGGAAGGCCATAAGTAACCGGATTCTGCAAACAAGTGTTTGAGGTGCGGAACACCTTAGGGGCTGGGCTTGTCGGCGTGTCCGGCTGCTGTCGTCACGGTGGGCCCATCTAAAGTCCCTAGAAATTTTTTCCGTTTTTAAGTAGCGACAACTACCTCCTCTCCCGGCACCCTCTCGCTCAAAGCCCGCGTCGGCAGGCATGTTCTTCCTAAACACGTGGAGCGGAGCACTCGCGCGCAGATAGCGTCCGGCTGTCAACATACGCGTTCCTATCAAATATGATAGGAAACGCCTACTGAAACGCGCAACTTTCTTTGACGTTCTCTCGCTGCAGCATTCAAGTAACAGCTTTAGGAAGAACATGGCTGCCGAAGGCAATGCCGACCAATCAGATACGCCAGCCGCACATCAAAGTTTTTCGCTACTTAAAACGGAAAAGAGATCTAGGGACTTTAGGCCCATCATGGAGGCAGTGCACCCAGACAGTGTATGTGCAGCGTTGTCGTGTCAGAAGCGATTCTAACGAGTTTCTGCTAATGCGCCGAGACTGTCAGCATCTAATGAATAAAACCTGTTAGAAATGAACTAACATAATTTGAACTGATTTAAAATAATGTAATAGTTAGGATTTGACTGCATTAATAACAGAAATTTGTTTAATTAGGCTATGAATATTGTGTGGGCCCATCTTGGAGCCAGTGCACCCAGACAGTGTATGTGTGGGGTTGTCGAGTCAGAAGTGATTATAACGAGTTTCTGATTATGCGCCCGGGCTGTAGGCGTCTAACGTCGTCGTCGTGGCCACGGTAAAGCAATCCCACTGGCAGCGACTGGCGTTTCCTGCGGGAAACACCGGCGCATCACCGCATCCTTCGCACCTTCCCAGGTTTCACGTTAGTGGAGCTGTCATGTCCTTTTTTAAAGACGATAGTCTTTCTTGGGATCCTTGAACGCAGAAATTTTGGTCCGTCTTTCTGTTTCGCAGTCTGTCACACGATTCAGCCACCCGGCCAAAGTTTAAGCACTTGCCTAACGCCCAGCCATCTTGAACTGTAGCTGCTTTCATACTTGTGAAAACTGTCGGTCAAAAAGACAACATTACGCATATATGAGGCGCAACATCAATACGTAAGTATTCGGCGGTGTGTTCCTTTACTAGAAAATACACAGATACGTAATTCTAAATACCCTAGTGTTTCTTAGGCTGCGCTAAAGATGCGGCGCTATGCACGAAAAATGCCTCTGCCGACGATTTAGTGCTGCCACCTGGCAGTTGCCCAGGGATTCTGCACAAGCTAATGTTTCCCGGCGGCACTGCCAGATAGCGTCCATATCTCACGCAGCGTAGTACGGCCAAGGAGGTTTAAAAAACTTTTAAATTTAAAAAATATTTAAATTTTAAACCTCCTTGAGTACGACCGGCAAAGACCATCGTCTTTCGACCACATTTGCAGCGAACCACGCAAATACGCGGCCAATTTTTTTTCTCCTATAATTTTCTTGCTGTCAAATTTCTTCGACAATACTTGCATGCTCGTTTTTGCACACACACACACACACACACACGCACAAACACGCGCGCGCGCGCGTTCTTTTAAGCTGCATCTGCGAGGCAGCTTCTCTTCAGAGGCGCTCCGCATTTTTACAAATGCCCCCTCGTATGACGTCACGGAAAAAGAGAGCTAAGGCCTTAAGCATTTTTCTCGATTAATGCTAAGCTACAGGGAAGAGAAGGAAAGGATAATCGGAAAGGGTATGAACGGTTGGAGCAGGCGCATGATGATTGTGAGTGCGGTTCGATTAAGGAAAGGGAGCTACTTTCTGCAGCCAATGTCGGGAGCACAGCTCAGCGTCCGTGCGCTTTGCCGTTGGAGTAAGGTAAAGATGAAGAACGCCGTCATAGAGGGCTCAGGAAATTTTGACCACCTGGGGTTCTTTAACGTGCACTGACAACGTGCAGTACAAGGGCCTCTAGCATTTTCGCCTCCATCGAAAATGCGATCGCCGTGACGTGCTCAATAGTCAATCACTGTGCTGACCCGCAGAAAAAAAAAATTGTGCAACAATTTTCATTTATTATCGCTCATTTGGAATATCGGACTTTGGCCGACAGTATATATCACCTTCAGCGGCGGCGTACACATTCGTGTATGCAAAATGTTTTCGGTAGTTCTGTGGACAAGCGGCCATGAAACTGGAGGAAACGCTGAGCTCTGGATGAATTGGACCATCGATGTATTCGGTATATCGTCACTTTGCTATAATGTGCGGCGTATTGCTGCAGACAATAATTTCTCAGAAAGCACTACCATATTTGACGAGTGCGTCGACGCGGGAGCGACGTAAATATTATAATTTTCCTTGGCTGGTAAAAAAAAGTTATTGTATAACGAACATTTTAACATAGAACAGCGTTTTCCTTCTCGCAAGAGAATATGGATCTATATAGTGCCACGAAAATTACGCGCGATTAGGCGCATTTATAGGCACTCCATCGTAATTCGGGCCTGAAGGAGATGTATAAATATAAATAGTATTGAAGCGATATTTCAGTTCGTCATTGAGATAGAAATGGAAGGTACAAACAACGAAGTACGGTTTCTCGTGTGAACTGTGGTGAAGAGAAGACCCTTGTCGAAGTGCATGAACTGATTTTTTGTGTCTATATATTGCACGGTGCTGCTGGCTCGCTCAGTCTGTTGGCTTCGGTGTGGGACATCTCGGACACCGGGGGCGACGGAGGCAATCCAGCAATGCGGCGGCTTCGACGCAGATCAGGCGGTTGGGGAACCGTGTTGCCCGTGTTTCGTTGTGGTCGGGGTTACCCAGCGCCTCCACCACTAACTGTTACGGGTGAAGGATGTTTATTTACAAATGACGGTCAGCGGGGATGAGGAATCGCCAAGGTGGGTAGCCACGGAGATGGTGCAATGGCCGCAATCCATTTCGTCGTCCTCTTCTTCCTCCACCATCTCCTATTCTCCCCGTTACAATATATATATATATATATATATATATATATATATATATATATATATATATATATATATATATATAGAGAGAGAGAGAGAGAGAGAGAGAGAGAGAGAGGGGGGTCACACGCTTGCAGTAGGCTTCCGCCCCCCCTTGCCCCCCCCCTTAAAGATATACGCCCCTGTTGCATGTGTAAACGTATTTAAGACGGCTCCGCATCAGGGCGATGCTTCCCTTGTCCGTAAGTCGAGCCTTGTGTGTTCCTACAACACTGTCCGTTGAGGTCTGCGGGAAAATTAAACCTTCACATCACTTTCAATGATTCGCCTTCCAGGTGTACAGTCCACAGAAAAAACTCTGACACACCGTACTTTTCCGGGCTACTTGCTCAAATTTTGATGTCTTTTGACATCACTGAATTTAGGGCAACAGACGGGAGCACTTCGATTTTTCCTTCTGTCTTTTACTTATCTCCTGTCCTGCATACTGATCCATGTGGTAACATGTCTGAACTAATGCTAACCTTTAGCGACATTACGGAAGTTGTCTTCGAGCAACTCGTGAGACACAAGCTGGCGTCGGTGTTTAATTCGCCATTTCACTATACCAACTCGGCTACATCAAGCCAAGGTTTAGACTAACGCGACAAATAGGACGCCAATTACAGTGATGTAGTTAGCGGTATTTCTTAATTGCGTCAATATGGCGGCTACCTACGAGACAGCAGCCCTATTGCCCCCCTTTTCACAGTACCACGTCAGAAGCTCCTCCCTCACTCACCTGCGGAAAGATGGGAGAAACAATCACAGGAGCAGTCCCGCAGAACGAGCTGCAGGTAATCGCACGGCGATTTGTGTGATTATCCAGCTCGTTTCAATGACGACAAGCCTACCTGATATTTCGAGCTTAGGCTCCGCAATGATTCAGGATAAGGCGTCGGAGCATATAGCCCTTCCTAGACTTCAAGTTGCGCAATCTTGAAGCATAGAGGGCGCCGTATACAGAACGAGGGCTGAACAAGCGAATCCAAATTGACGGTAGCTCTGAACAATCGGCTAGCGTTACGCAGCAGCAGGCGCAAAAGGGGAAGCGTGCGCACTATTCGCTGAACGACAACGAAAGAAGCCTTGTCTTTTACAGCGGACGTACGCCTTCGCTGCGTTCGATCAAAAGAAACAAGACACACAAATCCGACGCCTGCTACGAGCGTGCAGCAGGACCGCGAGTTGGAACAAGGGTATTATCACGCAGACAGACCGCTTCGTTTACTTTGTGGGTTTGTCCTTTTCTGTTCGTGTTACACGGAAGAAACAGGAAGTAGTCTACAATGAAGTTGGAACAATGCGTACAAAAAAGAGCAAGTTCACCCCTTTGTTGCTATCGCATTTCAGTCGGCGGGCAGTGTTTCTTCCCACATACTGTGTGTGGGCCCTGTTGATTGAGGAACCGTATATGAACCGGTGTCAACGTTGGTGAAGACGAAAGTAGCCGACTGGGGTCAAGGAAGCCGTTTTTTGTGCTTTCCTCGTTGTACTGGTTTTACAACGCGGACAAGCACAGCCGGCGAGCCTTCGCTAATGAGTCGTGACGCCACGGGACTCGTTCGTTACCTCCGCAGTAGCGAGTGAGAATAATCTGTACCGAATATTCAGAGTTCCTCCCTTTTCGCAGCCGAAACCTGACTCACCCGAGTCATATAAGAGCCGCAGCAAAGCCTTCTGGGCTTCCGAGAAACCGACCGGGCGTTGCCAAAGCGGGAGCAACAGCATTAGCAGCATGAACGCCCAGGTATGTACGACATCGCAGAAATTGATAGCACGATGCACTCTGACTAGACAGACGATTTGACTTATTTCTGGGGTTTTACGTCCCAAAACCAGCTTTGATTATGAGAGACGCCGTAGTGGACGTCCCCGGACATTTTGACCACCTGGGGTTCTTTAACGTGCACTGACATCGCACAGTACACGGGCCTGAACATTTTGCCTGCATCGAAATGCAGCCGCCGCAGCCGAGTACCATATCCACTAGACCACCATGGCGGGGCGACTAGACCGACGAGCAATGCCTACCACGACAGTACCTTTTGTTCATTGCTATGTGCAACCATCCATGTATAACCATGTAGTGTAACAATGTATGATGGTTAGTAGTCTCCAGTAGACAGGGCTTAACTTCACTGTTACCAAACGGGTGCCATACCTTTATAGAGAATGTGCACGAGCTTCGGACATTGTGTGAATTCTGTCTAGTCTATATGGAGGCGATATTATTTCAAAGGGGGCAATATTATGTCTAAGTCAGTTGTGTTGGTCGTTTAGGGTTTATAACGTCCTGCTGTTTATTTCTAGGCAGGTGTGTGGGAATATCGTTTTAATGCGGAAGCGTAGACGGCCGTTCCGTCCACTCGAGGAGATAATGTGCCAAGCCGGCGACAGGCCCAAAGCGCAAGGAGAGGATAAAACGAAGATGAAGCGTCTCGGAGATGGCGATAGAGAGGCACGGGAACCAGAATGGAAGATTGTGCTTCGGTTAGGGAAAGGACGCTGATTTCTGCAGCCCATGTCGGGAGCACGGCTAAGTATTCGTGGGGGTAGAGGAAAGGGACTAAAAGAGATAGGAAGAAAAGAAAGGCTTTAGTGGAGTGCTCCGGAAAATTTTGACCACCTAGGGTTCTTTAACGTGCACTGACAACGCACAGTGCACCGGCCTCTGGCATTCTCGCCTCCATTGAAAATGCGACCGCCGCCGCCGGGATCGAACCTGCGTATTGTGTGTGGCAGCCGAGTACCATAGCCACTGCACCGCCGCTGCGGACACCAGTATCGAAGAGCGCCACGCAGAGGAGAGAAACTCGAGTCTCGGGAAAGTGGTCTCTCCCTTCCACTCCGCTCCCTTCGTTCATTCACGCGACTCCGACCGGCTCCTTCCCAACCGGGGCTGCAGAAAACACATACATACATACATACATACATACATACATACATACATACATACATACATACATACATACATACATACATACATACATACATACATAATCAAAAGAAGAGGCGTGCAGGACACGGACACAAGAAGAGCAGTGAACACCACGAACGCCGATTCACTGCCGTTCACTGCTCTTCTTGTGTCCGTGTCCTGCACGCCTCTTCTTTTGATTATGGAATGTTACCAACTCGCTCAACTTTCTGTCCTTTTGAACATACATACATACATACATACATACATACATACATACATACATACATACATACATACATACATACATACATACATACATACATACATACAAAGAACTTTATTGTATGACCAGAGGGACTACATGCAGGAGGTCCCAAGACCCCCTCAACCAGTCGGTGGCTCCGCCCAGGCCGGCACCGGAAGATGAATACCCTCCGCGATGGCCCGGGCCCTCCGGACAGCCAGTAGTTACAGACCCAGGTCCGGGCTGTGTAAACTCCGCCGCAACGAGTCCTCGTCACATATATCCGCCCCTACATTCGCGGGGCACTGCCAGAGTATTAGCCAGCAACTCTCGAGGTCACAACGAGGACACCCTCCTTGAAAATCCGGCGCTATCCTACAATACGTTCGCGGGCAGAGAAACAGCGTTCCTTTCTCACTTCAACACATGGAGGTTTAAAAAATTGACGGCAGATCCACGAGGTGAATGATGATGAGATTGGGCGAAGCTCCTGCAAGTAATCATCGGTTAAACCGTGAAATTTCTTCCGTTAATTCGCCCGATAAAATTGACGTGAAACGATTGACAAACCTGTATCGCGATATGGTTTTGAATATAAAACCATTGCTTTAGAAAACACCTGGCGTCTTTCGTTAAGCAGCTGGCGTCTTTTCGTTTTGCTTTAGAAACATCTGGCGTCTTTTCGTTTTGCTTTTAGAAAACATGTGGCGTCTTTCGTTGGTTTATTTCATCAATCAACGGCGTTTTGAACAAAATTTTTATTGTTTAATCACGCACAGGAGAAATCTCACCAGGCACTACCTTGGAGGTAAACAATGGCTGCTAATGGGAATGAGAGACAGAAGAAGTCGGCTTTTAGCTAACACTTACACTTCTACTTCTACTAACGTTTCCTACTGGAACATGCCAATGGCTGCTAATGGGGAATGAGAGACAGAAGAATTCGGCTTTTAGTTAACGCGCACGCTGCGAATTTTTTTATTGTTCAACAACGCACAGGAGAAATCTCCCACCGGCACCACCTTGGAGGTCAAAGCGTAAGACTGGTTACGCACTACGACTACGACGAGGGACGAACGGGTGCCGCTTTAAGGAGCCTCGCCCCCTAAAAACCTCCTTTGGTATTTGAGGTAAAGGAGGGGCAAGTGTTAGGCTCACCTTTGCTGGTCAGACATTGCGAGAGCTTCCACTCCAGAAGTTTTTTAACACGAAAGTGTTTTATGCCGGGGTCCATTAAAAAAAATTACAGCATATCCACGGAGTGAATGATGATGAGTGGGCGAAGCTCGGGAGGTTCATCGTAGATCGTGCCGAGTTCCGGATTAATTTAGTTAACGCGCACGCTACGAATCATGGTTCAACTATGCACAAGTGAAATCTCCCACCGGCACTTCATTGCAAGTCAAGATCCAGTGCCTATATATATATATATATATATATATATATATATATATATGGGTTGCCGGTGAACGCTTCCCCAACGCGAGCAGTCGGTATTTCTCAATCAAGAAACTCGCTAGGAGACGCTGCCTGCGCCAACATTGTCTCTCGCGAGTGAGGGCGCGTTCTCCTTCTTTGAGAGCTGGTACAGCGTTCCTCTAAGAAAGAGCGTTTGATTGTGGTTGTGGTTCGGTTAGGAAAGGATGCTAATTTCTGCAGCCCATGTAGGGAGCACGGCTAAGCGTCCGTTGGGGGTGGGGGAAAGGGAGTGAAAGAGATAGAGTGGAGAGAAAGGCCGTAATGGAGGGCTCCGGAAATTCAGACCACCTGGGGTTCTTTAACGTGCACTGACAACGCACAGTACACGGGCCTCTGGCATTTTCGCCTCCATCGAAAATGTGACCGCCGCGGCCGGGATCGAGCCCGCGTATTTTGGGTGGCAGCCGAGTACCGTAACCACTACGCCACCGCGGCGGACAAGCGATGATGATGATGATTGTGGTTCGGTAAGGAAAGGACGCTAATTTCTGCAGCCCATGTAGGGAGCACGGCTAAGCGTCCGTGGGGGTGGGGGAAAGGGAGTGAAAGAGATAGAGAGGAGAGAAAGGCCGTAGTGGAGGGCTCCGGAAATTTAGACCACCTGGGGTTCTTTAACGTGCACTGACAAAGCACAGTACACGGGCCTCTGGCATTTTCACCTCCATCGAAAATGCGACCGCCGCGGCCGGGATCGAACCCGCGTATTTTGGGTGGCAGCCGAGTACCGTAACCACTACACCACCGCGGCGGACGACAAGCGTTTCCATAGCCAACGCGTGCCTTTCGCTCTGTCTCTCTCACACAAGACAGCAGAGGCACGCGCCGGGAGAGAGAGAGGCACGCGCCGGGAAGCACGCGCCGAGGGCGAGCGCGTGCCTCCCGGCACGCGGGGGGTTACTACATACATACATACAGGCTACGACCGACCCACGCCTTAAGGAGCTTCGCCCCTAATATGTGACGTACTTCCGTAACGGAAGTAGATGTCTGGAAAATAAACATGCATTTCAGATTGAAAAAGTACCACTTCTTGGGATTCGAACCTAAAATCTGCGAGGTTGTAGTGGTAGGAGCTGGAAGCGCTACGGACCACGCCATCGACAGATTTGCAATGCTGAGGAAAAGACGGGCCTTATATGCGTAGTAGACCGCCTTACAATTTGCATCTAAATGATTTTCGGTTAAAGCAAACGTATTTAGTAAGCAAAATTGCTACTAAATCAAAACATCGAGCCCGTTTCATTGGACTCTTGATTCTCATAGAGTTACTCTATATGCTACCGTAGGTAGCTAGCATAAATATACAGTAACTCTAGGTTCTCATAGAGTTACTGTATATTTATGCTAACCTACGGTAGCATATAGAGTAACTCTAGGTTCTCAGAGGTGGTACCGCCACCTAGGAACGATGGAAAGAAGTCGTAAATTGTCGCGTTAATATGCGCGCCGGCAGTTAGCGTTTCGACACCTCTATCGCCGCGCAGGCTTCGGCGTCCTGCCGGCGCGTTGCTTCAGCCACGACCGCTGCATAATTTCTCTTGTGTGATGCATATGATAACCAATTACGCTGTGACGCGCTTTACTTCACGGGAACGCAAATACGACCGTCGACAAGCAAATGACGCACTTTCCGCACAGCGAAGTGTGCGTTCACATAACGATCCGCTAACAAACACTTCGGTTTCGCTTGCAAGGTTTCACCGTTTGCGAACGCTCCTGGTTTCTGGCAAGTTTGCGCAGGGCCCTGGCACGTTCAATGCATTAATCTCTGGAGAAATGTGTCCTTCGAGAACTGGTGTGCATATGCAAGGGGTTCACATGTCCAGAATACCCAACGCATCTACCGCCCCTCGAATCGCAAGATTGCCGCTTATGTGCGAAGTCAGGTTTCACCTTCGTGTTATACCGATTCCTATGACAGAGAGATGAACCACATTTTTTTTTCTTTAACCTCCTCGCTTCAACCACACCTATCTGCTTCTCTCTTACGTGTGAGCTAACGGCGACAACGCGGGCGCGCTGGGCTGACATTTAGGATGGGTGTGTGTAGCTGGCCTGCCCATCGGACGCTATATAACTACTTCCTGGAAAAGTTCTGGTGGGTGTGCTCCGGTACCGAAGCTGATGGGCGCAATAGCGAGACATTACGCCACGATTACACTCTTTCCGGACTTCCAATATCCGCGGAATGGACTATGAATGTTGCGGTACAGCGTTAGTATTGCATGACATATCTATAGGCTATGAGTTCAGCAATCAATGGGCAAACATTTGCCGATCATGAATACGTAATCAAGCCAAGGTTTAGTATTGAGCATCTGATAACCAAGGCAGGCGCCTTTTTTACCGCTAAACCTTTACTTTACCGCATAATTACATTGAAAACGACAAACTAAAAAGCTGTCAGCAGAAAATCTGCGAACGCCGAAGAAATTTCGTTATGTATAGCTTCTGCAAGCGTCATCGTTCAAATAATTCGTATGTTGGACGAACTTGTCCTTTTTTAACAGCGAAGCTGTTATCTCCGACCGGAAGATGTCCATAGTTAACAGAAAACTCGGCATATCGAGAATGCGCAAGAGGGTTATGGAAACCCGGGCGCTGTCCTCCCGAGTGCAAGTGTTTCTACCACTGTGCTGGGGATTTTCGAAGAGAAAGAAAGAAACAGAACCGCAAAAGAAAGAAAGCCAAGTTTCGTTCTCCCCCATTTTCTCAACAGAGGAAAGGCTGCTGACTTTTTTTTAACGGGGAAGCTGTTCTAGCCTAAGGTAAAATGTCCTTGGTTAACAGAAAAGTCGGTCTGTTGGGTACGCATCAGACGAGTACAGAAACAATTGACCAATCTCTGGTTGAAACTGAAACAATTCTTCGCACCTCGTTAACATTTCGCGCAACCAAATCAGAGCAATCTAGCTGCAACGTAATTTACGATTCCTTCCGATACTTCATGCAAATATCGCAAGAACTCTAACTGGGTTGTAGCGGGAATCGAAGCCAGGCCGTCTGCGTGGCAGGCAGCCGTTCTATCAAAGAGCCACGCCAGCGATTGACTCTGCATATAGCTCCTACACGCGGCGAATGGCAAAGCATGTCCATGTATACTAGAGTACTGCAAATAAGTGGAAAAGGGAAATGAGGCTGAGGGGGAGGAAAAGAAGGGAGGCATGCAGAGAGTCAAGCATGGTATAGCGTTGTACAGTATAGTATAGTATAGTATAGCATAGTATAGCAAGGAGGTGGCAAAGAAAAGTAAGGATGAAGAGGAGTGATGTGAGTGTGAGGAAGAAGGAAACGAGGATGAGAGAGGGTAAAGCCTAGCATCCTCATGCATAGTATGGTATAGCAAGAAGGTGGGAAACGGAAGTGAGGATGAGGATGGGGAAAGGAGGAGGGGAAGGCCACCAGCTTTAGTGTGACCTATCCTTGCGCCCCTAGTGCGAGTTGCCTGCATTTATTTTCTTTTTTTTTTCGGAGTTGGGCGTGCATGCAATGCCTATAGTTTAAGGGGCTGTCCACCACCCGGAAAAATTGTTAGGTTGTGATGAAAATGAGAAGATCGTCCGTTACATTGACAGGAACAAGCGCACTTGCACTCAGTAAAGAAGAAATATTTTCAACTTCGCCCTGAAAGACGTGACAAAAATGACCGGTTGCGCTAGCCTCGGTGATAAGTGTCAACCTGCAAGTGTAATGAAAACCAAGAAGTACCTACACAGGTTCAATTATCCTGCTTACAAGCAAGATGTTATTACTTACAATTGTATTTGAAACACATCCGGTAGCGCTGTTCCACGACAGAGAGAGCAACTTTCGTTCTTAAATTCGTGTTGAAAAGACCCAGTAACCAGTGTAGCCTGCGTCCCCACACATACAGGAGGGGTGACCATGAAGAGCGAAAAATTCCTGTTTTAGAAGCTTCTCCTCACTTCTCAGCAATACCCTGCAAGCTTGTACACTTCGAAAGGTGCAGCGCTCTTTGAACTGGTGAAGCGGCGACGGCGAAAGTCCCGTTCAAGTGTCCATATAATTCCTATAGCGATAATAAATAAGACTGAGTGAGAAGGATGAGCAAGATTGAGAGAGCACTCAGCAAAATCCAGCTAGCGCTGACACTGTACTGCGTCCAATGCGCAGGCATGGGAGTTCTTTTCAGTCGCCTCAAGCCTCTCCTTTAGCCACCGAAGCACAATAGTCGGTCAACAATCTTGGAACTGATCTCAGGGAATTGGCGAAGTTCTCGAAGATCAAGTGTATCTTTATCCAGCGTTATACGGAGTTTCGGTCCAGCGCGCTGGCTGGATGCCTGCTCAGTAAAAGATGCGATGTATTCTCCATTAAAGGGCAACTCCGGCGATTTTTCAGTGTCCAGTAGACCTCAATAAAAATTTCAATATATATTCTCCCGGTACTGTAATCATATATGCCAAGTCAAGCGGATGTAAATCATTTATTTTTCCTGTAAATTAATTTTAAAAACATTTAGCGGATTCTCACATTGGACACCCTGTGTTTTTGACTGTCATCACCTCCGCGCGGCCTAGCCGAGCCAGTGGGCCTTCAAAACCAAAACGGCGACTACTCCAGCGCTCACATCGTCGCTGTCACGATCAGAAAAGCTGGCATAACTCAATATATCGTCGTATGACGTTGCCACTGACATTTCTTTGGCGCCAGTTCCATATTTCTGGTGACGGGAAGGTTGTGACGTCACTGCACATTCTCCACGAAGCATCTACCCGTTTTGGTTTCGGTTTGAAGACGACTTTCACTTGCTTATTTAAAATTATTGGTACGCTTATGAGCAAACTGAACCACCACCCTGGCGCTTATAGGACTATCAGTGCCATTGGAAAACATTGATATCAGAACATTGTAAAAAAACCGCTGGAGTTGCCCTTTAAGAGAGGGAAGCTCTAGGACACCAATTTTGAGGAACAACTCATCGTAAGGTACAATGACATTTGCAAATAAATTCTCCGACACCAAGGATCGATGCATCAATAAATGCAACAAGATGAGGCGTACACAGTGATTGTAGGGGTTGGGCTGGAGTGCGGCCCCTTTAGGTTACCTTCGTGTAGGGTTTTACCACGTGCAATCTTGAATACCCGCATGCCTTCCCAGGTTTCCATTAAAAAAAATGCTCTATAATTTGGTTAGTGATATATAGCTTCGTTCTCTACAGTAACGAAAAGGCAACGGCGTAACTTTTTCGCGGTAACTGTGACAAGTTACTTTTCTAAACTCTAACTGCCACTGTAACAGTGTTACTTATTTTAGCTTACGTAGCTGCACTGTGACACAGTGCCACTTTTTAGTGGTAATGTGCCCATGATTTGACACCCCCAACACTTCTTGGGCAGAAAATGTTTCCATATGAATGCAATGCAAGTTGAGATGCATCAAATCCACTCTGCAATCAATTAGTGCCAGTAGCCGACTTCCACGCACCATAAAATGTATAGCGCTAGCTTCCAAATAATGAAATCACTTAACACAATCACCTGCGGCTTCTTTCCAGTGCTTGGTCGTGGTCGCCGCGTTCCTTAGCTGCGTGCTGGACGTGTCCCTGGCGGCTCCTTTCCTGGGCTACGGTCTGGGCGGCCTCGGTCCTGGCGTAGCAGTGGGCCCCGGAGGCTCCTCGGGCGCACCCGTAGCCGTCGCCTCTTCGCCGGTCTCCATCGTGTCCGAAGCCAAGTCCACGAACGTGGGACCCGTGTACAGCGGGCCCTACGGCTACGTCCCTCGTGTGGCTTACGCAGCGCCCGTGCACGTGATCGGATATCACGCACCATACGTGGCGGCGCCCGGATTAGTACACGCAGTTGGCCTCGGAGTAGACCGTTACGGATACGGCGTACACACGGTAGGAGTTGGCTACGGTGCCGGCTACCACATTTAGGCCTCCAGAACCTGCAGCATTGGACAGACGCCACGCTAAAGCACGTATGTCGCCTTGTATCAAGCGCGCAGCCACATTCTTTCATGATGTCTGGACTCAGACATTAAAAGCGTTCATTGGTATGATAGATAATCGGAAGTGTGCATATCAGTGAGTAAAGCATCAATTGTGAGCGTGATAAGAGCATTAAAAAATGTGGCTCCTACGTTGTACACTTAAAAAGAGCACTCTTAAACCGCTGAAAAATATGTAGAGCGTATATACGGTCAGGACATTATGTTAGAATGTGACTGTCGGAGCAGCCCCGGTCATATGCACTGCACATTATGCATTCAGCGTAACAAGAAGTCGCGCTAGAAATATTAATCACTTGAACCTTCCAACTTGCTGGGATGAAACAGAGAGTTAAATTATATGCCTGAAACTTTTTTTTCATTGATATGAGGTTAGGAGATGTTGGCGCACAAATAAGGCGCCGGCTACTCCTTGGCTCCTAAGGTCCGTACAACAAGCATGGTGCTAAGCAGTATGCGAAGCAATCTGGCATAATCACAAGAATAGTGGTTTCGTCAGAAGAGTAACAAAGAAACACAACGTATACGAATATAAGTTCAAACACATGGCAGTACTTTCGAGTAAAAGTCTCTAATATACATAAGAATGTCACTGGCACAAAAACGTCCATAGTCAGTCAGACTATGTGCTTTTGTGCCTGAAACTTTACTGGTATGCATTCTATTTTCCTTGTGGCGCCCTCCAGAAGGCATGTTGTGCGCTGCGAGAGTTTCTTTGGCCCGATAATGATCAAGTTACACTTTTTTCACTGACCAACCACTAACACTTGGGAATATGCCCCCAAATAATGCAAAAAAGAGCATGAGACAGGCGGTGAGCGGCGACTTCCAGCTTTGAAAGTCCAGCGTCGTTTTATCGCTGAAAGTCAGCGCCTTTGTCATGTGTTCTTCCTCTGTGTACCCTTTCACCGCTGTTTACTCAAGTACTCAACCGTCATCTCGAAGTGAAGTGTAATTCCTCCGCCAATTCATGGCGCACAGTAGTCTCTACGCTATCTGTGTGTCAATGCGGACTGAAGGGCCTTCGAACTTGCCACGCTTGAATTTACGTATAATACTCCCCGCCTGACGATAGCTGCGAAAGCGGGTAATGACAGGACGTGAGGACCACACACTTCGCAGTGCTTACACCCAATGCCTACGCCTTATGATTACAGTTATTCCAGAAGCGAAACTTGCACAAACACTAATTCGATAGCAGTTCTATTGACAGGCACCGCCAGCTTGAACTGCCGCGCCGCAAACTGAGGTGTTCCTATAAACGTGCTGCCTCAGGATGGTGCGGTTAATTTTATATTAACATGGAGCTGTTATATGGCAGCCTATATCGTGCCTAACACATATCCCGGAAATAACCGCCTTGGCTCCCTATAAGTAATTTTTCTCTCGTTTATGGCAGCGAAAAAAAAATCGCCGCCGAACGTTTCCGGGGCCAAACCACCTTTCGTGATTATTTCTAACATTTCTCGGGCGCCCTCGGAATGCGGATACCGCGAATGAATCATGCTGTGCATGTGGGCTGCAAGCGTGTACTTTTTGGAAACGCGACTGAAACATCCGCACGTTGCGACTTCGCAGCTTGTGTGCACACACAAAAAAAAAAAGAACGACTGCACTTATTTCTCTCAAAATTTTACCTTAGAAGCTAATTACGATGCTTTATAAAAGCGAGTGGTGATGTTACGAACTCGCAAACGAGATAGCTCCGGCACACAAAAACAACAGGCTCGCAGTTAGCCGTTGCGAAGACGTCCCAGGGCACTTTGCCACCGTTGCTTTCGTGTAGCAAACAAAGGCAATTTTCACGTTATCTGTGCTTCTCCGACGACAGCAAGTGCGATTCGGGTAGGTAACCGCCGCGACGCGAAGATGCGCAGCACGCGTCTCGTGGTGTGTGCGAGTAAGTCTGATGCCTTTCTCGAAAGAAAGAAAGAAAGAAAGAAAGAAAGAAAGAAAGAAAGAAAGAAAGAAAGAAAGAAAGAAAGAAAGAAAGAAAGGAACGGCAGTTGAGGACGCCCAGATTGGCGCTGAATGTGTTCGTCTTCTCTTATATTTTGTGCTTTCTTTTTCGGGCTGCGCTCTTAACAAGAGCTAAATAGCCGGTTATCTCAAGAGCAAGCGCTTGGCTAAAGTGGCCGACGAACCGGTGTGGACCTCTTGTATGCTATCCAGAATATGTGACGCCTGACTTGTTTTTCTGGGTAAATTGTTATGTGCTCATTCCAATAGTAGATTTGAGGACGCCGACAGCCGGTGTCTGTCGCATGCAGCTATCGCACATAATTGAGAAAGAAGATATCCCGATCCTAACAAACCCATGAACAGCGCGCGCGAGCCATGGCTTTTCGACCATTGAGGCACGCCACTGCTTGAAGCTGCTCGATCCATACAAGCCCCGCTGCCCCAGTGTCGGTTTTCGATTCACGGAAGGGAATAAACTTAACCTATAAGCGTTAGTTTCATAAGCATTTGGAAGTTGCACAGTCATTCTCGAACAAGACCTATATAAAATGTTGCTGTTCGCCTCCGGAAACTTTTCTTATGGGTGTATGTTCGCGACTTCTTTCAGAGCGCAGCGACTGAAATCTTGCGATTCGGCCAAACCAAGCACCAGGATTCGACGTGACCTCCCGTGACCAGAATAAAACTGCTTGAACTCATGACTTAATAATAAACGTTGTTTACGTTATACTGTAAATTTCTACTCTTTGTGCATCTACCGTGGCATCATTATTGCCTTCATGGCAAGCCTTGCGACAATCCTTTCAAACTACCAACCCAGTTGCTAGTGGAACGCCTTTCACCCTAATTAATATTTGCATGCGTCCGGGAGAAAATGAAGAAAACTATTTTTGTCATTATCACATAAATGAAAAGATGTTTACAAACTATTTGCTGCTTTGTCATGTAGCAAGATACCAAGACAATGAATAGTGAATGATGACCATATGATAATCATACAAAAAACCACACAGGCATACTGAGGAGCAGGCCACAAGGTGTAAGCCCCCGCTCATCTTCTAACAGTGACTGGCATTGTTGTTGTCATGCTCACCGTATAATGAAGTGCTGTGTTGTACCGTTACGAATATGCTAGCCAAAACTTCTATGCATTGACTCAAAAACGAGAACAGTTCTCTATATTGTTATCGCAAATGATCCTTGACCAGTCACTTGTACCACCATATTTTTGTCTGCGTTATATCAGCTAAACTCCCTCCTAATTTCGTGCGCCATTGTCTTCAACACAACCTTCTGTTTTACCACGTTGAAACGATTTCCTGCAATCTTAGCACATGAAACCGTAACTACAATAATGAAACAAATTCTGTTTTTCGCAAAGGTACAGTTGTCAAGCTTACATAATCAGGGGTATCTTCTAAAGAATGATAACCATATGCAAAGTCGGGAAAGCCTGCAGCTCGTACTGCCACGGCCGCTCAGTAAAAATGGGGCGGCCATGGTACCAGCTTGTGTAAAAGCCTGGCTTTTTCCTTGAATTTCGAGCATACCAAGTGCTACATTACTCCCTTGGTCTGCGATATAAAAAAAAGTAAGCGCTAGAGATTAGCCAATCGGTAATTGTTTGAAGATAACCTCCAAATATCAGCATTTCACTCACGCCAATAATTGCTAGCATTGATTGTTTGTGCATTGGGTGAGCAATAAAATATTCGTGAATACTGAAAAACGAAGGTCGAAGGCCAACAAAAAAATAAAGAAAAACTTCAGCGCCAAGAGTGGAGGGGTGTGAACCACAGGTCTATATGTCCCGATGTCAACCCAGCAGCTAGGTGCGTTTCGTTGCACGTTACCTTTAAGAAATACAAAATATAACACCAGCGTGCTGTAAGACCCATTTATACAAATCTACATAACGATTATAGTGCATTACATCTTCAGACGCTGTAAAAAGCCTGTTGGGTGCTTGTTTCGTCCTACACGTAAATGTTAATGGTAGCAACTCGCCCCGTTTTCGCTCCTGGGAATTTATGTAATGCTTCACAACACTTGATTCCGTTGAGCTAGAGTGATTGAGGTAGAGTGTATTACAACAACCTAAGCAATTGTGTGTGCGCTCAAGCGTTATGGACTGGTACACACGAGTACGGCGCCACCGTTATTGGGAACTGACTTCTAACCATCGGCGTTCGCCTTAACATACGGGGTGATGTACAAGAATCACGTACTGTATAATTTAGGCATTATATGGGAATGCAGCGATTTCGACAGAACGGCATTGAATTAACGAGCTAGTCAGTTAACGCGTCGAAATCAAATTGTCGTCTTCACAATAACTAAATTCCCTTAGAGCATGGAGACAAGTAGGAATCATGTATAGAAAAAAAAAAAAAGCCCCGTCGCTCAATGAGCAACGCTTGTGCAATTATCGCGATCGACTCACGTCGGTGACTCAGACGAGCAAAGTCCTCTCGGTCATGTTATCTGTTTTGAAAGCGTCGTTCGACGTGGAGAGGGAGCAGGGAGGCACAACCGTGAGTCAATCCTGGAAACGCGATAACGGGCCTTGACGTTCGCAGCGCGTGCACGCGCGTATAGACTTTCCGCGGAAAGTCATCGTCACGGCCTCGGGCAGCACAGACAAAAAAATATATACGTTAAAAAATACGTCACAAGCAGAACAGCAGCACGTCGACAGCGGAAGTGCCTCGACGGGTGCGTGTACGTGCGTTGCCACGTGCAGAGCACAAGCGGGAAGAGCGAACGTCCCGGTATAAAAATTGTTGTTATGTGGGGTTTAACGTCCCAAAACCAGCTCTGATTATGAGAGACGCCGTAGTGGAGGTCTCCGGAAATTTCGGCCACCTGGGGTTCTTTAACGTGCACTGACATCGCACAGCACACGGGCCTCAACATTTCGCCTCCATCGAAATGCAGCCGCCGCGGCCGGGATTCGATCCCGCGACCCTCGGATCAGCAGCCGAGTACCATAGCCACTAGACCACCGTGGCGGGGCCCCGGTATAAAAATAAGAGAACAATGAAACCACGAGGGGAGTCTCAGTGGGCTGTAGTGTGTGCGCACGTGGCGTTAATTCTGTGTTCGAATATTCAATATATTCGAATAATCCGATCGAATAGCGGCTATTCACAAATACGAACATCTTTCGTGTAGCTTACGAATATTTCCAAATCTGCATAAATAAACAACATGTAATCGGTGCACAATTACAACACAGTCAACACTGAGCGCATAGCAAATGCACAAATCATGGAGCTTGCGTAGTGCCCTGTGCTAACTAAGTAACTTGTGGAACCCGCTAGGCAACCGGCTAGACAACCATAGTGTCGCGAGAACCGCGTCGCGTAGAATGTTTTCTTGTTATTTTCTTCTTTTCCGGCTACTTTTGTAGGCGGGTGCTCGAGTAAACGAGCCCGCTCGCCGCAGGGAGCATTCCGGGAGACGGGACGCCGAGGATGAGGGGCATTTGTGCGCGCCGCGGCCAGTTTCTGGAAAGCGTTGTTTGTGTTGGTTTTGTGGCGAGGCCGGATGCACGCGATCGTAGAAGCTCGTATAACATCGTTACCGTCGACCTGCCTGACTTGTCCGTGTAAGGCGGTTTCCTATTGGTGGGAGGCGGTGGTGGTTCGAGCCGTCCGCGTCGCCGTGGATGCTGAAAAAGTGTTATTTAAGCGGCGACACTGGCCTTTTTTGAGAGAGCGAACTCGGGGACCATGACGCTCGGCATCACCAGGGAGCAGTCCGGCAGGCCGACGGGGTATGATATCATTTTCTGTGTTTTATAATTTTTGCCCTGTGTGTTTTACAACTTCAAGATGTCTTAGCTAAATAAACCCCCCAATGAGTGCTTTCCCAATTCACCGTGTCGACTCCTCATCCCTTGCCTGCGCGGAGTGGCTCCCACGCCTCTTCGTCTTCCTGACCTTCCGATGCGTCTAACATTCACGGCCCCGACGTTTCGCTACAAAGTGGTGGAGGTTGCTCGGTAGCGATATTCCCGCTCTGAAATTATGCCCCGAGTCAATAAGCATCAGGAAACTACTTCGGACTGCTCCACTATGACGGAACCCCCTTCCTTTCTCTCTGCTATGGCTACCCCCCAAGCAAAACCTTTCGTCGGACCGCCAGTCTTTAGAGGCGCGCCAGAGGAATCCGTTTCCGAGTGGCTTCTTTGCTACGACCATGTCGCGTCGCTCAACAACTGGGACCAAGCCACGAAAGTTAAATTTTTATATTTGGCTTTAGACGGCGATGCAAAGAAGTGGCACACTACTCAGATTCTTACGGGTGCTCCTAATTCATGGGAACAATGGGCGACCTTATTGAAAACGTCATTTACGAGTCGTCACTCAGTCGAGATCGCCCATTTGCGACTACAAAACAGAACTCAGCTGCCGTCCGAAAGCCCGGAGCAGTACTACTATGACGTCGTGCAGCTTTGCCCAAGGGTCAACCCATCTATGGCAGAAGATGATCGGTTGCGGCACCTTATGCGCGGTTTGCGTCCGGATGTGCAGGAAAAAATGATCATCGCAAACCCGGAAACCTGCGCCGCATTCCTCCAAATTTTACAGCGCATAAATTACGCAGCTTTGATGAGCCCTGCTTCTTGGTCACGGCCGATCGACACCCACTATCCTAATGGATTGCAGTCGTGGATGAAAAACATCGCGCCTCCGGTAGGGATGGCATCCGCCGCCGCGGCAGTACAGCCTACTCCTACGTGTGTCGCCACCTGCGCCGCAGCAGAACTGCGTTGCCCGCGGCAGGCTGCCGACCGCGAGGGAGACTTAAAGGCTATTGCAGACTCCATCGCCTTGTTATCGGACCGGCTAAGAAACATTGAAGACGAGATGCGTCGCCCCCCAGTGCCTTGGCCACCGAGAACATCCCGTGCCAACGACGGGCGTCCCCGATGCCAGATTTGCAGCCGCATCGGCCACGAAGCACGACAGTGCTGGCAGCGCTTCCGGGACGACAGAAATGATCATGCGGAGTCTCTTGGCAATCACGATAGTCAGCGTAACCCTTCGGGAAACGAGAACGGCCGGGCCTAAGGGGCCAGCCCGGCCGTCCCATCGGCACATTGTCGGAAAGCCAGCTTCACGCAGTCCCCACACGAGCCAATGGTACAATAACGTTGCGACACCGCCCTGACCTTAAGAATGGAAATGCCGACACGCTTTTCCGCCTTCCTCACGACCGCGTACCAGTAAGCGAAGAAACCCTTTTACCGTTGCTGGTTTTGGGTCAGGCGGATGTTGGAAAGAAGCAGAGGGCAGACCCATGGATTAGAGCTGTTGTACAGCACCTCGAAGAACCGAGTGCGCCCGTTGTCAGGAATACCAAAAGAACGGCACGGAGTTTTCGGTTAATCGACGGTGTACTGTATCGGAGGGCGAAAGGCTTTGAGAAAGATCGCGCGGCTCTCGTTGTCCCCAAGTGCTTGAGGTCTGAGATATTAAGGCACTGCCATGACGACTGTACGGCAGGCCACTTGGGTGTCAAGCGTACATGGGAGAAGTTGCGTTACCGATATTTCTGGCCGAAGATGTTCGCATACGTCAGCAAGTACGTTCTCTCCTGCCCTGACTGCCAGACGCAAAAGCAACCGCCGGGGAAGCCGGCCGGTTCCCTCCAACCAATCCCGGCTGTAGGTCGACCGTTTCAGCAGTCGCTACCGGTAAATATCGGGTCGGGCGCACAACGTGGATGCGACTACACCCTGGATGCGATGAAAGTGGCTCGCCGGCAGCGGCAGGCTCGAAAATTAGTCAATGAACGGGAAAGGCGCCAGCAAGAAAAGAACAAGCGCAGCTACGATGCCGACGACGCGGACGATGAGTCCGGTGCCGATCACGAGGTGCGAGATCCAAGTGGTGATGTGCGCGAGTGCAGTGATGACCGCGAATTCCATCAAAGTGAAGTCCGCGAGCGCAGTGCCGGGAGTGATGTCCACGAATTACACCCCAGTGTTGTGCGCGAGTGCGACGTCAATGGTGATGTGCGCGAGTGTGGTTCGCGAGCGGACCGAGAACTTCGTTTGCATCATGGTGTGCGTGAGTCAGGGACCAGTGATGTAGTGCAGCAGCGCGAGAGCTCTGACTCTGAAACTGAACTTTACAGCGACTGGAAGACGTTGTCAAACGGCAACAACGGACAACGAAATGTCGCCGCTTACGACACTGATACTGACTTGTATTACAGTGCCAGCGAGTGAACTTTAGTGATTTTTGTGTCTCGCGGATTTCCATTTGTTGTTTTAAGCTTTCCACCTTTTAGACAGATGTATAACCCTGGTGATTTTTCAGTCCCGCGATTTTCCATTTAGTGTTTTAAGTTTTCCACCTTTTAGATGTATAACTTTTCTGAAACGAGTACCTCCCATAACTGTTGTATGTAAAATTGTTTTTTTTTTCGTACTTCTTTTTTCGTGGGTTGCAAGTAAAACGAGTGGGTCACTCTTTTTCGTAGGGGGGAGGTGTCGCGAGAACCGCGTCGCGTAGAATGTTTTCTTGTTATTTTCTTCTTTTCCGGCTACTTTTGTAGGCGGGTGCTCGAGTAAACGAGCCCGCTCGCCGCAGGGAGCATTCCGGGAGACGGGACGCCGAGGACGAGGGGCATTTGTGCGCGCCGCGGCCAGTTTCTGGAAAGCGTTGTTTGTGTTGGTTTTGTGGCGAGGCCGGATGCACGCGATCGTAGAAGCTCGTATAACATCGTTACCGTCGACCTGCCTGACTTGTCCGTGTAAGGCGGTTTCCTATTGGTGGGAGGCGGTGGTGGTTCGAGCCGTCCGCGTCGCCGTGGATGCTGAAAAAGTGTTATTTAAGCGGCGACACTGGCCTTTTTTGGAGGGAGCGAACTCGGGGACCATGACGCTCGGCATCACCAGGGAGCAGTCCGGCAGGCCGACGGGGTATGATATCATTTTCTGTGTTTTATAATTTTTGCCCTGTGTGTTTTACAACTTCAAGATGTCTTAGCTAAATAAACCCCCCAATGAGTGCTTTCCCAATTCACCGTGTCGACTCCTCATCCCTTGCCTGCGCGGAGTGGCTCCCACGCCTCTTCGTCTTCCTGACCTTCCGATGCGTCTAACATTCACGGCCCCGACGTTTCGCTACAATAGTTATCTGGAGACACTGTAGGCGCAGCTTATTAGTTCCTGATGGTCACTAGTCGTCCTAATGCTAAAAAAAAAAAAAAGAATTTATATGAATCCTACTTCCTGAAGATCACTTTTATAAAAGTTGCTATAATGGGTCGTCCCGTTTACTAAAGCTGTTCGATTGTCAATGCAATACGTTTCACTTGTTGAACTTCTTACGGATTCTTACTCGATTCGTTCTCAAAATAATTCTCGCGCAGCGACCGATGATTCGTGCTACCGCATTCCCGCATACTTTTCGAAGCCACAATTGCGACGAGGTCAAGGGCGACGCAGAGGCGGATGAGAGGCATGTGTGCAAGCGGAAAACAATCCAGCAGCTGCCGGCTGTAGTTGTGTACAGGCGTCAGATCGGTGACGTCGCACCTCCTTGCACGTGCGTCGCCCATGGAGGAGAGGCCAGGCGTGCTAGTGGCAGAAAAAATATAAATAAAAGAAGGAACGGCGAGAGAGCAAGGGGGAGGAGTGTGTGCCAGAGCAGCGTATTGCCGATTGGACGACGTGGAGAGAAAGCGAGCTCTGGCGGTTCGATAGGACCAGACGGTGAACATTGGACTCGCCAGATAACGACAGACGCCACTGAGTAACAATATACAGGACGTTGGTTGCACAGGGCGGCCACACTTCTCCTGTGGATAGCACCCCGGCGTAGTCAAACCTCTTCACGACCGACTGTTGCCCGCGAGACTACTTCAGCTGGTCTTTTTTTCTCGACCGAAGTTTGTCACCTGGAAGAAAGCACAGCTCTTGGCATGAGTGAGTACAGGTCACCTTCTTATCAAGCGTACGTTTCATCACGACCTTGAGAAAACTACAAAATTAAAAGTAAATGCGTTTCTCGAAGCGCCTTTCGAGAGCTTAATATTCTTCAAAACGCCAACAGATCTTTGATGGCAAGTATGCGTCAGGTGCTCGGTGTGCAGCTCGTCTAATGATATGCTACACGAAGCGAATTTCAAGCGGGATCCCATACTGATAACGTACGTCCAGGAGAAACAAGTGCACAGACTTGTTTATCCTCAAGAGAGGCCATTCGCGCGGTTTCAGCTGGTTTGGAATTATTACATATTTGTTTCAATTCTCGCTATATACATTACGATTACATTGACGAAGGAGATAAAATGTGGCGCGCTTTTCTTTTAACAGCGTACCTACGCTGTTGCAGATCTCCTGTCTCGGTTAGATAAGAGCTACGATGTTAGAGATACCACGTCTCGCTTAGATAACAAATGATCGTCATCATGAAATAAGTTTGCGTATACACTTCTATGAAAGGGCCCAATGTGCGGCATTTGCGTGCGCTTCTTTCTTCTCACGCGCTCATGCCCTCGGGCCACTACTACACAAAGCCCCGCTACGGTGGTCTAGTGGCTATGGTACTCGGCTGCTGATCCGAGGGTCGCGGGATCGAATCCCGGCCGCGGCGGCTGCATTTAGGTGGAGGTGAAATGTTGAATCCTGTGTACCGTGCGATGACAGTGCACGTAAAAGGACCCCAGGTGGTCGAAATTTCCGGAGACCTCCACTACGGTGTCTCTCATAATCAGAGCTGGTTTTGGGACGTTAAACCCTATCAATCAATCAACTGCTACACAAAGGCGGGTATGCGGCACAGAAAGCGGATGGGTGCCAACAGCTCCTACCATAGCATGTCCATGCACAGTATAGTATAGCAAGGAGGTGCGGAGGAGAAAGATAAAGAGGAGGGGAGGGGGTAGAGAATGGCATTGCCTCGTGTGCTGTATATTTTCTGCGCCGCAAGAAAGTAGGTATGTGTCAAGCAGCTCTTCGCCTAGCATATAGCCATGCATAGTATGGTATAGCAAGCTGGTGGAAAAGAGAAGTGAGGATGAGGATGTTGAGAGGGTAAACCGTAGAAGTAGAGTAGTCAAGTATAGCAACGGGTGGGAACGAGAAGGTAGGGTTAAGGGGAAGGAAATGAGGAGAGAGTGCAATATATAAAGAGATAACTAAAGATGACAAAGGAAAGAAAGAAGATGTAGAAAGAGATAAAGAGGAAGATGAAACACGAAGAAAATATTACACCATCTCCCCGAAGGGGACCATGGGGTGATGCGGAGCATCGCTGGGAGTTTCAACGGTGCATTTAACGGCGGTGTTTACAGTTTTGCAGTGTTTTCGCTGTTACCTTTGCGGTGAACCTTGCGTGTTATTACGTTGTTAACTTGGTTCGTTACCACGCATCGCGTGGCCGTTGTCAGTGTGTGGGTTGATGCTGATGCGTACTTGCGTCAACCCACTCGCTGACGGAACTGTTGCTTCCATCACACAACAGCACCAACTTCTTTCATCGGAGAAGGAGGAGATACTACTGAAGCGAAGCGCGCGTGCGCTCTCTACCTGCTTTATTTATTGCAGCAGCTGTTGGAGAGAGCGAAGGGAGAGGAGAGTCGCGCATGCGTAGTGTGAGTGCGGACGCCGGACGCGTGACATACCCGCGAGCAAGATCGAGATGCTCCGCATCTAAAATGTTTCGCTCGCAAGGTGGGGGTGGTTGCTTGCCGGCTACGCTGTTTACTCAGATTGCCCAGGCGTGAAACCGTATTCACTCTTCGCGCGCGCGCGCGCGTTGTGCGCGCGTGCGTGTGTGTCATTAATGCGAAACAATTTGTGTCTTGACATGTTTGATATTTGGATAACAGAAAGTGTTTTATGGCGTTTTCGGAACTCAGAAGCTTGCTCCCTTGTGTGAAGAGCGCCGCTTCAGATAGCAAAGCGAAATAATTATCCGCTTAACAGCCATAAGCGTTTCGGCAAGTTGGATCTTTGGATAATTAGCCCATCCGCCTATACAGCTAGAACGGGTGATTAAGCTCGAACGGGCGATTAACTCAGCCTGTCGTGTTCACAGGTATGAGAGCGCGCTGCAGAGCAATGCGAACATTAATTTGCACCATTGGATCGTCGGCCTTTAGAAACTACTTTCGCATGCGTGACTACAAAGCCGACTTCCCTAAAGGCGTATATAGGCCAGATCTTTACAATGACATAATGTCTATTGTCCCTAGAGAAATTTTGGACGCACCTACATGAAGCGTATATTTCGAACGTTTTTGCCCCGTCGGAGAGCCTCTTTCACATAGCGCAGCGCCCATCACCAAGTTGTCGATTTAAGTATCAAGCTATACACAATTTACGTCGACATTTCACGACTTCCATTGGAAAGATGTAAGCTTTGGGACAAATATCGATCTGATGTGTTGCGCACAAATGTCATGAATAGAGACTTTGTAGCGGTAAAGAGACCATGGTACTGATGCGTACAAGCCATTTTCATCTTTGTCAGCTAGTGCTCCTGATTACGTACTGGAGTTTTGCGTTGTATCTACCTCGTTTCTCAGTCCTCTTGTCCTTCCTGTCATGACGCATCCGTGTCAAACATTGCTAGGGTGTATATGTTTCCCACAGTTTCACCATTAGCATCGCACGTGTCAGCGTTGCTGCATTGTTCCGCGCATGTACTACAACATAAATTGGCACGGCTTGTTCGCAGACGCATATCAAGATGCACGCATACGAACGCACATCAAGAGTGCGCTGACCCGCCCTTTTATCTTTTGTGTGCGCACTCGTCAGCGTACACTCTCTGATAAAAACAGCCGCGAGTACTGCAGACTTCTCAGGAGACGACGTCTTGGAATACATTTGATATATGCAACAGCGTAGAGACAAGGCTCTCGTGTCATGCCCTCTATCACAGTTCGAAGGGCTCCACAGTACAATAGACAGGTTCGAGGGTTGTAGCGTCGAACATCGGGGAAGTTGGTATTTCATATTTGAGTTGCTGCAGCGCGCGCCGCGGCTTGGCCAAAGGGGTTAAGAAATGAAAAGAAACAAGTGTTTTTCCTGCGTGCCCCCTTCCTTGGGCCTTTCAGTCGTTTCGTCAATACTTTCAAGATTAACCAGTTGAAATAAGTTCGAAGACAACGGTTCCTCCTCTGCAAAAATACTGTCGAGTGACCGTGACGCCGAAGGATGCAGAACGCAACCGTAAAAGATCACTAATTTTGTAGGCGAACCTGCGCTCAGCAAATCAAGCGTTCACATTTTACAAAAAGAGCGGCGAGCACACTAGTTGGTAGTCGATGATTAAAAAAAATGTAGCTTATCCCTCTGTCAACGGAATCGGTATAACATGAAAGTGTTTGTGTCTTCACATAAGCATTGGAATGTTGATTCTTACATCGAAGTGAACTTGCCCATTGCTATCGGTGTGTCGCTGGCACGGCACTGTTTGACGTGGATGAACTCAGGCTCACGCATCGTCTCCATAACTTCTAGTACCAACCCCTTCTCGTAAAGTTTATGTAATAACTGGACACAGTCGATCGTAAATGCCGCGCGCCAAAGGCGTCGATCATACCAGCGCCTCCTCGCTGATCATACTCACTTGCGCCATATTGACCCGTCAAGATCGCTACCGTGCTTGGGCGCCTAACGCAGCAGTGTTCTTGTTGCCATCACGCTCGATGAGTGGTCGACTGGGGAACGCTACCCACGACGGAAGGTGACAGGTGCTGGGCCGGACGAGAGCGTCAAATAACGAACGAAGCGAGATAAGAACGAATATAAGGCGCGTTCGTACAGCTCCGAGCATGTTCGGCATTAACGCAGTCGATAGGGCACCGGCCACCTCTCGTCGTGGAGCGACGGGCTGTGAGGTCATCGATGCCCCGCCGGAACAGAAGCTTTTTGTTTCTTTCTTGTTCTTACATGTTTATTTTACTGCGTCATATCCGTTACGGTAGTGACGTATTGGGTCGCGGTGGACCCCGGCATAAAACACTTCCGTGTTAAAAAAAAAAGTGATCGACGGCGAAATGCGTCGGCTCTTACACATGCATCACATACATTCTCCTGTTGCCAAGGGGTGCTAGCGTACAATCTGGGAGGTGCTCAAGCATGCCAGCCGGGCATGCGAAGTCTGTAGAACGGTCGGCAGCATGTGCGTTTTGCACGCGGCCTGCGCCGAGTGATGACGCGCGCTACAAGAAAGTTAAGTGGTCCACGTGAAACAGTCAAGACAAGTGGGCGTGTCAGTATCGTGTCGGTGTCGTCCGTTCCGGCTGAAATATGGAGAGCTGCAATATTATTTTCCAATTGCAGCAACCCATAACTGATGGTCGATATCCCATGAATCATCATCACATATCTTTGTGATCACCTGTACAGTTACGAAATATAAAGCACGGCAGCTGTTCTATCAGAGTCGGGAACCTGAAACCTGACAAACACCTGTGCTCATTTTTTTTAAAGAAGGAGCTATAATCTTTATTTTTTTTCCTTCGCATTCTGGGACGTAATGTATACCGGAAGCTTTTGCTTTCTATACGTTTCAATAATCCATATCACAGAGATCTTGTCAGATGTGGGGAATCGGTGTACAAGAATGCTTGCGACACGTTATCTCCTCTGGCCTCGAGTGTTTTTCCTAGACTATGGTTCACTAAAATGTACATTGTACCATTAGCAAGATATACTATCTATAGCCGCTGAGCATGTGAGTCTCATCTTGTCTCTAGACAAAGCCTTGTGTTCTATTTCTCCCAGCTCCCAATCATTGTTCACGCTGTACATTTCTTCATCGATGTCAACTTCATCGATGTCATGCTACCATCTCTATTCTTTCTGCTACGCACAGCTCTCCTACTGCGTACTCTACAGCTCTCCTACTGCGAAGAGGCCAGTGTCTACTGCGTAGACACTGGCCTCTTCACGTGCGCGGTTCGCCTATACACACACGTTACCAGTCGCGAGCAGCACGACGGGCTCCAAACGTATATAGTACTGCCAGAGGGAGCTGCACCATCGCATGTGCGCTTCTCAGAATAGACAGAGCAGCCCAAAATCAACTGCGCTCGCAACAAAACCAAGACCCTGTACAAATGTGGCCTTTCCTGTTGCACAATAGTGCTTAACGCTCTTGCCCTGTTCCTGATTTGATCGTGTTGTAATCGGTAACTGAGCAACATATATAGTTCTGCCAAGGAGTTTCAGCATTCTTTATACATGAATAGGTATTTATAGGCATGTTCATGAAGTCAGTCACTTCTGTGGCTATGTAACTTCAACCTCCTGTAGTATCGACTTTTTATTGCAGCGTATCGTGAAAAGGTTATTGCGCAATACGTGCGAACTCGCTTTCGAAAACGTTCATTTACCGAGAAAAAAGTAGGGCCAGTGCCTGTGAAATCTGAGTAAACAGGGGAGCCGGGGCAGTTGTCAAGTTCGCTATCAATACCAAGTAGCACTATCATTATCACTACCGCTACGATGCTGAGGGCAAGGGTGTGGATGATAGGTCGAGGGTGAGCGCGGGTCCACTTTTCCCTTCATCGGTAACCCGAGGCTTTCTTTCTTTATTTATTCATTTCCTTGTCTTTTTTTTTTATTTCGGTCCTTTCTTTCTTCCTTTTCTTTTTCTCTCTTTTACTTCCTTTAGCTCTTTCTATATTGTCCTTCGTATAATGGCTATCATGTAGCAGTGTGGGTAGCAGGTCAAGGGGAAGAGCGGGTCCAATATTCCCTTCTGCCTGACACCTCCGCTGTTAACTGCGAATGCCACTCCGGTGGTTTGAAATCGACCTTAAAGAGCTCCGCTGTTAGAAACTGCACAAGCGAGCGCCGAGCTGAATAATTAACTGATGCAGTTCTGCGCTGCTCCGTCTTTGTGCTGCTGTCCTGGGTGCATAATGCAGCCGAGCGAAGACTGATGCAACTTGTTTATTTTGTTACCTAATTTTACCTGAAGTCGACATGTCCCTGCGACCGCTTCTAGACAATGCGCTTGTGCAAGTGTACGCGTGATTGGTGCTCTTCTCTCACTATCCCACTAATAAATGCGAAGCATTTCTTAGCGCACTTCGGCGACTTTGGGCGTATCGATCTATCTGTCTAGCCGGCATGCGACTTTGTGCTTTCCTGGCCGTTTCGTCAATGGGACGTACAATACGAAAATTCGTATGGCACAACATCACTGCATGACGAACATAAATGACACGTCATAACATGAAAATCGCGACATGAATGTCATGAGCGGCATGATTGACGTGTCACGGTCTTGGTGCTCTTGCGGCCGTTTCATTAACTCGATATATACAAAAATTGGTATGGCGAGACAGCAATGTATGACGACCATAGGTGACACGTTCCAAGAACATGAAAATCGTGACATGCATATCATGAGCGGCATGGTTTACGTGCCGCGCGTTTCGTTAATGGGATGTATACCAAAATTGCTATGGCACAACACGACTGCGTGATGAAAGCCTAAATAAGAGGTCATAACATTAGAATCATGACATGCGCGTCATGAGCGGCATGGTTTACATGCCAGTCTTGGTGCTCTTTCGGCCGTTTCGTTAACTTCATATGTACCAAAATCGGTAGAGGGAGACAATGCAGATCCGTTTTACGTTCCTGATGCGTGCTTCGCATTTTCTTGATTCCCACTGCACGTGAGATCTGCCCTTTTAGGGGCGAAGCTCCGTAGGGTGTGGGTCGTTCCCTCCTCTGTGGTAGTAGTAGTAGTATGTATGCAGCCACCTCGCGCCGCCGGGAGGCTCGCGCTCGAGAGCTCGCGCGCTGGGAGGCTCGCGCTCGCCCTCGGCGCGTGCCTCCCGGCGCGCGAGCTCTCTCACTTTTCCATCTGCTGTCTTGTGGAGAGAGAGAGCGCGAAAGGCGTGCGTTGACTATGGAAACGCTCTTTCTTCGATGAACGCTCTACCAGCTCGCAAAGAAGGAGAACGCGCCCTCACCCGCGAGAGACAACGTTGGCGCAGGCAGCGTCTTCTAGCGAGTTTCTTGATTGAAAAATACCGACTGCTCGCGCTGGAGAACCGTTCACCGGCCACCCATATATATATATATATATATATATATATATATATATATATATATATATATATATATATATATATATATATATATATATATATATCATTCACTCCGTGGATATGCTGTGAATTTTTTTTAACACGGAAGTGTTTTATGCCGGGGTCCACCAAGAAATTGCTGACGTAGTTCCGTCACGGAAGTGGGTGTCCGCAGAAATTAACGCACAAAAACTTGCACCCGCTTGGATTCCAACCCACGATCACCTGGCATGCGACGGTTCGAGCTGGGAGTTCTACCGATCACACTACAGACTCATTGATGATATAAGGAGCAAAGGGGCCTTATATCTTCATTACACTGGTTTACAATGTGCATCTAGCTGATGTCCGGTTACAGCAAGCTTTTTTAGCAAGGAAAATTACTCTTGAATTAGCATTGCCGTCCAACCACTGCATTTTTTGGTTCGCAGCGGTGGTACCGCAATCTAGGAACGATGGAGCGAAACATATTGCCGTGCTAATGCGCGACGACAGTTAGCGCTTCGGTAGTCTCAGCGCGTCGATACCAGCGGAGATCAGCGGCTGCTGGTGCATTGCTTGAGCGAAGTACAGCCACTGCAGCTACACAATTTGTCTTGTGTGGCCAGTTGTGTAGCGACGCGCTCAGCTCCAGGAATGCAAAGGCGGCCGTTGACAAGCATATCGACAATTAGAACGTGGGAAATCAACTATCGTGATCGCCATGACTTGTCGATCGTCAGTGACGGATGACATATACCAAGGACAGAACGTTGAGATAGTTGGTAAAAGTTCATAAGAAAATAAGGAAAGGCGTGCAAGCACGGACACAAGATGAGAAATGTAGACAGCATAGAGAGAGAGAGATGGCGGAAGGCAGGGAGGTTAACCGGAAGAGAAAATATCCAGTTTGCTACCCTGCACTGGGGAAGGGGTGAAGGGAGACAGAAAGAGATGGAAAAAGAATAAAGAAAGAGAGAGGTCAAATCGCGCACACACACAAGCACGGCATGTGTCACAGACGGTTCACGAGGCCCGTTGCGCGCAAAAACTTGAGCACAGCCTTCGTGGCTTTCTGCTGCGAGACACTGTCTGTCCGGCATTCCAATATGGTTTGCTCGGACAGCGGTCGACCATCAAGGCGTGACAATTCTGTGGCGAGAGTCTGTCGCTGGGAGCAGTACCCAGGGCAATCGCAGAGGACGTGCACAATTGTTTCCTCGCTGCCGCAGTGAATACAGGCAGCACTGTCTTCCAGTCCAATGCGACAGCTGAAACTTCTTGTGAATGACGTGCCTAGCCACAGGCGGCAAAGTACGGTAGTTTCACAGCGGGTAAGCCCACGCGGAACTCGAAGTTGTAGTGATGGGTCGAGGCGGTGCAGACGGGTATGCAGAAGACCAGGAGTGTTCCACAGCGCTATAGTCATATCACGCGCAAGCGAGCGAAGTTTTCTTACTGCATCCGTTCTTGACAGTGGGATGGCTTGCAGCACTCCAATTTCGTGGGCACGTTTCGCAGCATTATCTGCGTGCTCGTTGCCGATTATTCCAGAGTGGCCTGGTAGCCACTGAAACGTGATGTCATGGCCTTTGTCGGTTAATTCGTGATAGAGCTGTCGTGTTTGAAGCACTAATTGGTCTTGCGGCCCGCTACGTAAGGCCGATAAAAGGCACTGAAGGGCTGACTTGGAATCTGTAAAGATGGCCCATTTCTGTGGTGGCTCTCCATCGATCACGCAAAGTGCGGTGCGTAGTGCCTCAAGCTCCACGGCTGTCGATGTTGTGCCATGAGACGTCCTGAACAGCACATCTACTGCTTTGGCAGGGAAGGTCACAGCTCCTGCAGATCTGCCTGCTGCTGTTGAGCCATCAGTGTAAAGCTGAAGATGATTCCTGTAGTCCTCATGTAGCATTAGTAGAGACAGCTGTTTTAAAGCCGGCGGTGAGAGCTCCGCTTTCGTCCGAATCCCGCCACTTGGTGTTAACTTCTCTTGCGTCCGTGCTGCCTCATATTAATTCATTATGGGCATTTACCAAATCTGACATGAATCCGAGCTGACGGCTATTAGTCTATTTACCCTGTGGCTGCTCAAGGATGCATCTTGAATGATTAAGTTTCCAAGGCACATGGTTTAGCGGCCACCAGGATATTGCATCAGAATCGGGAAACCTCCGTTCATTTGTTCGAGTGGCCGCTCTCTCACTAACGTGCAGTGGAAGCGTCTCACGTTTTAAAGCACCCCTGTTTTAGTCGACCGATTCGGTCACTTCCGTGCCGACATTAGTAACTGTTGAGCTCGTCCCGACAACTTGGTTTTAAAGAAATGTAGTTTCAGGCAACACTTCTGTCTTACCATTTGCTTTTCACAGCAGGCACAGCCCTCTAGATGGTGGCCTGCTAGTAGTATGCATATCTCATTGGTATATTTTCCCTTGCGGAACAGGCCAGCGACGCCCCGCTTTCTTTTATTTTTTGTATTTGCATGCTATAGTGAACGGAACGATGCAGGGCAGTTTGAGCTGATATCAGGATATCCATAGTTCAGTGAGCTCTGTACTATGTACGTAATGATTGCCTGAGCTTAACATTTTAGGAGATTGTCGAAGAGTGAGACCGGGTCATGTCTTTGATAAACTTGCAACTTTTCTTCTGAGCTATGCATCACGCAGTTCGCTACTAAAACTGCCTTCATTTTAACTTCATCGGTGCCATGGGCGTAGTCAGAAGGGGGACGTACATATGTACGCATGCATGCAGTAAAAAAAGCACCAACATGCGCTAAACACAGGGGGCTCGGACCCCTCTCGAAATAAAGTTCTGGCTACTCCCCTGATCGCTGCCTATTTGCCTTCATTGCCAACCGTCGTCCGAGTTGTCGCTTTATCGATTACGAAGAACCAGCCGAAACATTACTGCGGCCTCAATGCAGTCCACGCATCCAATTGTAATTTCCATCAAAGTATACACTCTAACTCTGTCTTCGACGCTTCATATATGGTGCGGTTTAGAGCAAAGCTCCATTAATACCCGACCGACGAAAGGTTTCTTCTGTAATTATCAGTATGGTCCATGCGAGGCCTTAAATGATAAAATGTTTTGCTAGCATGCGTTCTTCTCTATTTTGTGCGCCTCTAAAGAATTGTGGACGAGTGGTTGACTTTCCGTTTCCCACACCGGAAAAATAAAAACACGTCTGCTACTTTGTTACTCTTTAATCGATGAACAGATCGTTATAAACGATGGAGAACAGGGAACGTCGCTGGAGCCAACGTTTCAACGAGTGGACTTGTCTTCGTCAGGACGGCAATTTGACGAAGACAGGTCCACTTGTCGAAATGCTGGCTCCTGCGACATTCCCTGTTCATCGTTTTTAACGATCAGTTCTTCGATTCAAGACTCCATCTTCCATTGAGCTTCTCTTCTAGTTTGGATCTGTTACTCTTTGTAAATCTCTTGGTAACGAATAACTCCTATGCAGGCGCGCCGTACGAAGCTTACCCTCCTCCAGCTGGAGTGCAACCATTTCCACAACCGGCCCCTGTGGTTGCTGGCGCGGCGCCACCACCTTATTATCCGCCACCACCAGCTACTTCCACGGCCGGCGTGCAGCCTTCTCCCTATCCAGCGGGCTACCCTCCACCGCCGCAACCTGCGACGATGCAGCCGTCGTACAACCCGACGTACGTGACCGCGCCACCATCGGCGCCTCCGGTCACAGTCATCGTGCAGCAGCAGCCCGGCCAACCAGCGGTAAGTGTTTGATCCTTTTGAGATGCCCGCTAACTTTTGCGCGAAGCGTCCACTTCACGTCGATGGTGTTCATAGACGCACTCATATTACGGTAAAAGGTGACATGCAGAGTTTAAAAAAAAAAATCTCTCCCGAGCCTCTGCATAGACTTTGCCTTAGTAAAATGAGTCAAACGTATTTTTTATATCTTTTTAAGAGGCTCAGCAGAGCCTTTCTTCGAAGCGGAGAATACAGTGTGGCGATTGAAATGATGAAGGTATAAACAAAGAGATATTTACAGCCTTCATTCCCTCAAATGAGCGATAAGTGTTTAAGGATGTCCGTCAGCAGATATATACTATGAGCACTATTACGGCTAAGTATGGTCTCGATAAGCATTCGATAGACATATGTAGCATCCATTGCGAGCTCATCATAAATTGTTTGTGGTGAGGAAGTTTACGGTACGCGTACATTTGCACTTCAAGATAACCATATGCTTCCTTATCACGTTGCGTTGGACACTATGAGGCAACGAAGGCTCAAACAGGGCCTAGCTTTAAATTACACGTGTGTATATGTGGAAGGTCCGTAGGTTTATTATTATTTTGTATTTCTGTTCGTTCAGTGATGCTGCACAGTTTGTGAGATGACGGTCTTTTTCTGTCTGCTCCATCAGCCTGCGCAGGTTGTCCAGCCACCTCCGCAGCAGTCCCACAGTGGCAGCAGTGGCATGGGCATGGCAGGCGCCGCAGCAGTGGGCATGATGGCGGGAGCCGCTGTAGCCGGAGTAGCGGCAGCTGCGCATAGTCGCGACAGGCACCACCACCACACCCCACCGCCCATGATGCACCGGCCGGGACTACTGAGCCGAGGTCACCACGGACCGGTCAACGTGCACATTCACCCTCAGCCCACGCACTGGGCGGCCAAGCTCGCCCTGAGGGCAAGGGAGAGGCGACACCATTAAGTGCAACCGGTGGGGTCAGCTAGGTTGATGGGGACTTGATCGAACAAAGGGTGGACAGTCTCGTTCACAAATGCGGACAAAAATATGGAAATGAGACCACTGACATATGAGACTGGTAGCCACCATATGTCACCATCTGCTTAACGGTGGAACATGATGTTATGCGCAAGTAAGCATATGCCGGAAAACTATTTACAGGTTGTATTTGCAGAAGTAGGCTCAGCGCCGAACGTGATGGTGATAGTGACCTCAGGAACATTGGCACCTGTAAATGGCGACAAACCAAGCTGTGGACTGGATGAGGGATGAAAATTTCAAAGGGCACTTGCGAAACTTTAAAAAACGAAAAAAGAAAGACGAATGCAGGTAACGCGCCCCGTCGCCTTTATTATCTATCGTCGAGTGTCACATATATCCTTACAATATGGATATTATGCGTTACACAGACAGCTTAACTGCCGACGTGGCGTTCCATGCATATCTTCAAGAATGAAGAATTAACGGCACCAACTCTCCAGAAGCGACCAAAGACGACATGTGAGGAATGCCATTTCTTCTTTCCCGTTGCTATTTTTCTGCTTCCACTCAATTCACTAGGTGAATTTTCGTAACGGCGTGAGACTATAGAGCCTAGGTAGCTAATTATATGCAAAACTAACTCCACATACCCGTAAATCATACGTCTGTGGCCTACAGAAGAATACGAGGAAACTGCGCTGATCCCGTCAAATGCACGCGGCATTGTGACCACTCGCTCGGCCTAACCCGTCAACTCCAGTAGCGATGAATCTGCAGTCGTAGTTTCATGCTCTCTCCCTCTCAAAACAGTGTTGCCGAGAAAAAAAAACGAAAACGAATCGATTAATTTTGCTCGGCTACAGACCACTTTTTTTTTTCTAACCCCCGAAACCGCGTTTAGAGCAGGCACGCATATCGCGACCTACAGGGTCGCGATATGCATGCCTGTGGTACAGCTCTAGTTATCACATTCCGGCATAGCCAGCACAGGAGCTGCTGGTTTGGTAACGTCCCAGCTGACGTTGGGCGAGCACTGGCAGGAGGCATATCCGATGAGCACTGGCCAAATACCGCAGTCGTTCGTTCCATCCGGCGACTAGCCCACGACCAAAGATGGCTGCGCCCGGGAGTAACCTTAAACCGCAGAGTTTGCTCGAGAAAGTCAGTACAGGACTGCCACCGTGTTCGTCCAGTATACGAGCGGCGCTGCAGCTACTGTTGTCTGACGAGCTTTCACGATGCCTGTTATACAAGGGGGAACACTTGTGTGTCATATGCTATACAGTACAGGCGAAGGCTTCCGCGCATACATGCGGGACCTGAACGACACCACTGTACATATAGACACTCTACAAATTATTGTTTGTTATTAAAACTGTTTTGACGCTTTCTCCAAAGTGTGAATTTTTGTTGATTGCATCGCTGAGGTCCATGGCGAAATTATGCCATGCGCAAACAAATACTATATGTAGCCCCAGCACCTACACCTTATCATCATTATTAGGAGTCACTTGTGCCTGCACGCTCTGTCTTAATTGGAGCGTCAATAGATGTTTTCACGAGGGTGCGGCTTCCGGAGCTCTGGCGTCGAAGGTATACATGCCAGTGTGGCCTGTTTGTACTGCACATGGAGGAACAAAAATATAAAAAAGGGCTAGGAGAGGGCGTCATTTGACAATCTTAGAGCCTAGTTATAAAAATTTAAAGATGAAATCGCTGGACTCAGGCACTGGTTATGCGAATAGCACGCTGTAGATCCAGGCGCCCAGCCGCGAACGGCAGGAACCACTGAGTTGCCAATGAGATGTCCCAACCACGCACAAAGGGGGAGGTGCTTCTACACCTTGAGACATCGCTCGACCACCACAACTACACTCGCTCACCCCTTTGGCCACACATCTCAACAACCATTTAATCCCAAAACCGGATTCGTGCTGAGGCTGAGTAGAAAAGAGGCAACAAGCTTTCTTAAGTTAACAAAACACGAAATTTAATATGCGAACATGATTAAGGTATACAATTAATAGCCAACGTAATGATGCAAGGCAAACGAGGAGCAAAGTAAACGCATAGTGCAGCACAGGAATTGACATGGCGAACAAACTCATCAATGTACGGTCAATACAATGGGTAAGACAGCTTATAAACTAAAAGCGCCATGTCTCAAGTACGCAATGTCCCAAGCAGCAATGAAAGGAACGCTTATCTGCATAGGTGGGCTCCGTGGGCGCATAGGTCTTGTCGCCGGCCTGTGGACTGGTGCTTGGGTAGGAACTCGGATGTCGCCCTCGAAGTCGCCCTAGCTCACGGATCATCTCCCATCAGTACTGTGATGGGCGGGCCCTCTACAATTACTGCTCACATCAGGCCCTCACGTCGAAGACCACTACATCATCACTCCGCGGTTGGAGAACCTAACGACGAGGCTTGCACGAGGAATCGCAAAACGAGGCTTACTTCACATAACGGAAGGACACTGCTTCTATCAGTCTCCCGAATCACCAAAATTCCGCCCTGTTCTCGTCCCCGACACGACATTTTCTCCCTGACAGCCCCGCCTCACCAGGACGTCTATCCAATGGTTGTCTACAACAACGCCAGTAGAAAACGCACCAGTCCAGCCCGCCGCGCGACTATTGCTTGGGACCCGCCTCCACAGTGCAACGCACTACCTAAAGTGTAGCGCCTCTCCTAAAGTGTAACAAATAAAAATTGGCAGATCCCACGTACAGTGGGAATCAAGGAAATGCGAAGCACGCATAAGGAACGTAAAATGGATTTGCATTGTTGTCTCGCTATACCGAGTTTGGTACATATGAAGCTAACGAAACGGCCGCAAGAGCACCATGACTGTGGCATATGAACCATGCCGCTCATACACGCATGTCATGATTCGAACGTTATGACCTGTCATTTACGTTCGTCATGCAGTCGTGTTGTGCCATAGCAATTTTGGTATACATCCCATTAAGGAAACGAGTGGCATGTAGATCATGCCGCTCATGACATGCATGTCACAATTTTCATGTTATGACCTGTCATTTATGATCGTCATGCAGTCATGTTGTGCCAAACCAATTTTCGTATACATCCCATTAACGAAACGGCAGCATAGCGCCAGGACCATGGCATGTAAATCATGCCGGTCATGACACGCGTGTCATGATTTTAATGTTATGACCTGTCATTTACGTTCGTCATGCTGTCGTGTTATGCCATAGCAATTTTGGTATACATCCCATTAACGAAACGCCTGGCATGTAAATCATGCCGCCCATGACATGCATGTTATGCTTTTCATGTTATGACTTGTCATTTATGTTCGTTATGCAGTCATATTGTTGCATACCAATTTTCCTATACATCCCACTAACGAAACGGCCAAGAGAGCACCAAGACCGTCGCACGTAAATGATGTCGCTCATGACATGCATGTCATGATTTTCATGTTATGACCTGTCATTTACGTTCGTGATGCAGTCACCTTGTGGCATGCCAATTTTCGTATACATCCCGTTAACGAAATGCGTGGCATGTAAATCATGTCGCTCATGACATGCATATCATGACTTTCATGTTGTGACCTGTCAGTCATGTTCGCCATGCAGTCATGTTGTAGCACGCCAATTTTCGTATACATCCTATTAACGAAACGGCCAGGAGAGCACCAAGACCGTCGCATGTAAATCATGTCACTCATGACATGCATGTCATGATTTTCGTGTTATGACCTGTCATTTATGTTTGTCATGCAGTCATGTTGTGGCATGCCAATTTCCGTATACGTCCCACTAACGAAACGCGTGGCATGTAAATCATGCCGCTCATGCCACGCATGTCATGATTTTCACGTTATGACCTGCCATTTATGTTCGTCAGGCAGTCATGTTGTGCCATACCAATTTTCGCATACATCCCATTAGCGAAACGGCCAGGAGAGCACTAAGACCGTGGCATGTAAATCATGCCGCTCATGACATGCATGTCATGATTTTCATGTTATTACCTGTCATTTATGTTCGTCATGTAGTCATGATGTGGCATACCGATTTTCGTAAACATCCGATTAGCGAAACGGCCAGGAGGGAGGAGGAGGAAGGGGAAAACAGAAAGGCAGGGAGGTTAACCAGAAGGGCGTCCGGTTGGCTACCCTACACTGGGGGAGTGGGAAGGGGGAATAGAAAGACGGGAGAGCACAAAATCGTAGGCGGCTAGATAGATAGATAGATAGATAGATAGATAGATAGATAGATAGATAGATAGATAGATACGCTCAAACTCGCCGAAGTTCGCTAAGAAATGCTTCGCATTTAAAATATAAACACACATGAAACTCGGCACTCGGAGATGACATATCGGACAGCCTAACCGCCGACACAAGTGTACAGATTGCCGTAACGAGCGTGAGCCAATACCGCTTCCATTCCGAAACACACCAGGTGCAAGCAATATGACACCGTCTAGACGCCCTCACGCTGGAAGCGCCCGGTGACAAGACGCGCCTGTCGGCAGTCGCTCTTCTGTGACCGGTCGGGTGTGCGCGTCTCCGAGGTGCAGTTCTGCCTACTGCATTGCACGGTGACTGGAACATGCCGGAGACGCTCCGCTGGCTTTGTTCAAGCCCTTTGGTTTGGGAGCGCGGAGCGCCCCTGGGCGTCGGCGTCCTGTCGTCTCCAAAGTCGCCGCCCAATGCACACGCTCATTTGGGGCCACCGTGCAAGCGTCGCCTCTGCTGTCAAAGCGCGGTTTCCGCAAAATCGCAGATAGCGAAAGCTCCAGCGATTCTCTGACCGCCGCGGCAGCCGAAAAATAGGATTACCGATGCTTAAAATGCCCGTTTCCCGACTTCCCGTCTCTCGCCCACCGACTCCTCTCGGGGCGCCACACCAAGTACCAGACAAACACGTGTGGTTCGGCAACTATGGGCCTAATCCTACCCAAGAGGCGCGGCGCACAAGGCTCCAGAGCATGGAGCAAAGAAAGAAAAGCTAAAGTAAATAATGGACAATTGGCCCTTGTCACGTGATAGGCAAGCGGTACATTAATGCACAGCCAAGAGCAACCAAAGGTTATCGCGTCCAAACAACCTAAAACAGAGGGGCGACTACGTGGGCCTAATTCTACCCAAGAGGCACCATGCACAGTACGTCAGAGGCGGTTGGCCTGCCGAGGGTGGCGGAACCGCATGACGCAGTCTACTTGTTTCAGCCTCGATGTGAGCTTACCCTGCACTTACGTTGCGGAGTGCATGGTAGCTTTCCTTCGATGGTTCCGTCTATATTTTTTAACACGAAAGTGTTTTATGCCGGGGTTCACCAACCCCATACGTCACTACCGTAACGGATATGATGAAGTAAACACGTAAGAACAATGCAGAAAGCACTCATAAAAAACTTCAGTTGATGCGCTGGGAATCGAACTCAAAACGTCCCGGCCCACCACGAAATGTGCCCGGTGCGCACCACTGCGCTAACGCTGCACATGCCCGATTCTGTACGAACGCGCCTTCTCTCGTTCAGCTGAGGACGCGCGCTTCTAGGCACACGGGGGAACGCTACGAGCGCGCGTAGCGAACGGACGGGTGGCAAAGCGGCTCCGTCAGTTTTTCGACCGAAGCCACGGGCCATTCGACCGGATCACACCAAGCTTGTGTCCTCTGGACCCAGCAAGTCACCCGGACCACGGAGACACCTAATTTGTCAAGGTGGGCCCTTTTGTCACCAAATTAGAGCGGCTTTTCCACCTCGCTCCGTGGCGCCAACGCTAAGCCAAGTGCTGAGCAGGCGTCCGGCAGCTTGCAGTCCGCGTTCCTGTCACGATGGCCTCTTCTTCATCTCAACGCGGCTACGACCCCGAGGAAATGGCATGGTCGACCATTTCGCATTCCGGGAACCAAGCATCGGCCCCATCGGAGCCCATTCACAATGAAAATTTGTTCCGTCTCGTGGAGAGACGCTCCCAACGACGTAAAGCAAATATGTTGGCGGCCGCCGCAAAAGACGCCCACGGCGAGCGTCTCTCAAAGCAACAAACGCCGTCCACGCGCAAGGAAAAGGGCCATGTCAAACCAGCATGGAAGCCGAAGCCTCTTCCGAAATTCCACCCGGACGACTTTGTAGTTGTCCTGAAGCCCCGTACCACTCTGGCACTCGGAGCTACTTTCCAACCTGGTGAGCTGGGCCTCTCTTTGCGAGCTTACCTTGGCGCGCAGTTGGCTGCAGACCTTAGTTTTGTGCTTTCCCGTGAGCAGAACCTTATTGTCGCAAGTACCAAGAACGCCTACGTGGCCGACCGCCTTCTTGGGGACTTCGTCATCAAATCGGCGAAAGGGGATGTGTCCCTCCACGGCCATCTCAAAGAATCTGGCGAGGAGGTCTGCCATGGTGTCGTCACCATTGCCAACCACGAGACTGCTGAAACTCTGAAGGATAGCATTCAATGGAGGCAGGGCACTATCCTTTATATTCGCAAGTTTGGGACGTCCAACAAGGCCCGACTCACCTTCGCCGGGAAGGTCAAGCCACGGACCGTCCACTACAACTCTGAAATAATCACTGTCCGGCCCTACTTCCGGACAGTCCCTGCCTGCGGTGTGTGTGGTACCGTGGGACACAGGGCGGACACATGCCCCAACCCATCCCAAGATCGTTGTGGCCTGTGTGCAGGCGCCATTTGTGGAGGGGGTGCGGGCCCCTCATGAGTGTCACGTAAAATGCGCACTTTGTGGTGGTGACCACGCCACAAACTCAAAGGACTGTGCGGCGAAGTACCGCAAGGACACCAAGATGGCCCCACAGAAAGGTGCGAAGAATAACTCAACGAAGAAGCCGGCGACACGTCAGCCGACACACGTCACTGGCGGTGATGACTCACCGCGACAGAATGACGTTAACTCTGCACAGGCGCCACCCAGCGGGCTCGCCGAGAAGCGAGGAGCAGCAGCACCACCGCCCCCACACGGCAGCCAAGGGAACCAGAGCCGCTCCCAGCAGCAACAACCCAAGGTGCAAGGCGCGGGCGACGCCCGGGCAAGCCCTATCAAAAATGACAAAAAGGTGAGCGGCACGAGTAGGGTTGCCTCCTCCTCTCCTTCTTCACCCTCTCCTTCTCGCTTAACAGCTGACGCTGAGCTCCATAACGTAGTGGCATCTCTCCGGGCACAAAAAGAGATGCTTCTAGCCAAAATTGAAGCTCTTGAAAAGCAATCCACTCGCCCTCCCCAGCCTGTCCCGCATGCGGAAAGCAAGGAGAGCGAGGTGGCGGCACCGACGACTCTGGAATCTTCCGCTGCCGCCCTTGAGTCCCGCCTTGAAAACAAAATTGCCACCATGATGAACGCATTGGCAGCGGAAATCATGGCTCAAATTACTAATCAGTTTAATGTTCAAGTTAACGCTCAAGTAGCAGAGGCCCTGCCCAACGTGCTCGCCCGTGCAGCGCGCAAGGGAAGCCTAAAAGATGTATCTTTCCGCCCAAGCAAATTATCTCGTCGTACAGTTACTCTTAACGACGCTGAGGACAGTAGCTCTGTCTCTGGGACAGTAGTACAAGCCCAGGGAGCCGGCTCCGGAGTTACAACCTCAACTGAAATTCCTAACACCGATAATGGCGGGACACCCTAAATGTAGGCGATCCCCCAAATCTAAATTGGCTTCCCCAACACTAATAACTCAGTGGAACTGTCGGGGGCTCAGGTCCCGTGCTAAGCGGGCCAGCCTCCGACTGTTCATTTCAACCTTTGAGTTAATGCCCGCCGTGGTGGCCCTTCAAGAGCCAGGAAAGGGTGCCACCATAACAAATTACACGACGTTTCAACAGGACCCCTCGTCTTGTCTTTGCGTCCACAAGAACTATACTGCCAGCATGGTCGATCTCGGCCTCCAGCTCCCTTACTCATACGTAATGGTGACTCTACTTCCCGTCCGGAAATCAGAGCCACCGTTACATATCCTTAACGTATACTGCTCTCCCAAACTGTCAAACGTTTCCTTCTCTGACCTCTTTAGCCGCGCGCTAAGAGTTGCGGGAAGGGACCCCCTCCTGATTGTGGGTGACTTCAACGCCCCCAGTCGGGTTTGGGGTTACCATCGCGAAGAGAAACGCGGGCGCAAATTGGCTGAACTTGCGTCCACGCTGGGCCTGACTCTTCACACCGACCCAGTCCACCCAACTCGGATAGGCAATTCTGTGACACGAGATACGTGTCCAGATTTGACATTTACCCGCAACATTCAGTATGCAGAGTGGGCCAACACTGAGGAAACGCTTGGTAGCGACCACTGCATCTTGAATACAATAATTCGGACCAAACCATTGGCAAAACCCGTAAGACATGCCCGGCTCCCAGACTGGCCCACATTTAGGCTAAATTATAACACTGCAACATCAGTATTAGAGCGAGGATACTGACGCGTGGTCCCAAGAATTGGTTAGGAACCTTCGCTCCACTGAAAAGGAAATTCAGCTCTCGGAGGCGGTATCGGACGTGGACAACCACCTCCTGCACCTCTGGGAAGCACGACATTGCCTTGTTCGCTGATGGCGACGACAAAAGCACAACTGCAAACTTAAAGTTCGAATCGCGGAGCTCACCCAGAAGGCGGCCGAGTATGCGGCCCAGCTCGCGGACGCCAACTGGGTGAATAGATGCAACACGGCAGCGCGCCAAATGTCCAGCAAAAATACTTGGCGGCTATTTCGCGCTCTCATAGACCCAACGCAGACCCGTGACGAAAGTCAAAAACATCTACGTAGGGCAATTAATAGCTTTCAGGGCGACACAACTCAGCTGGCGCACAAGTTAAGGGACCAGTACCTGTGCTCCACACTGGACCCCCGTGGATCGGCGTACTCCTATGCAGGTTCGGAGAACGCTAAGCTGGACGAACCGTTCCAGCTTTTCGAACTGCGGAAGGCCCTGGCTAAAATGAAACGTGGCACCGCTCCGGGTAGAGACAAATTACTGTGAAAATGCTAGCTAACCTTCCCGACCCGGCATATGAATCACTATTAGCTTACATCAACTCAATTTGGTCAGGGGACGTGCCACTCCCCACAGAATGGAAGACAGCCCTTGTTACATTTATTCCAAAAACTGGCAAGGCCGTGAACACGGACAACCTTCGCCCCATCTCTCTCACATCTTGCGCCGGCAAACTGATGGAGACGATGGTGCGGGATCGGTTGTCTGAGTTTATGGAGAACCAATGTACTTTCGCAGAATCAATGCACGGGTTTCGCCCGCACAGATCAGCGCATGACATCCTGCTTCAACTCAATCGGGACGTCCTAGACCCTATCGAATGCCCTCACAACGACAAGGTCGTACTCGCCTTGGACTTAAAAGGGGCATTTGACAATGTGACTCACGAGACAATTCTAGCACACCTATCACAAACCGGCTGTGGCTTGAGAGCGTTCGAATACATCCGGCAGTTCTTAACCGATAGACAAGCTTACATCCGCTTACAGGACAACGAACACGGTCCTTTTACCTTAGGAACTAGAGGTACACCGCAAGGTGCAGTGCTGTCTCCTCTATTATTTAATTTGGCGATGATGCACCTACCAGCTCAGCTGGCTGATGTCCCCGCTATACAACACGCGTTGTATGCAGATGACATCACCATCTGGACTACGCAGGGCTCACTCGGAGATATTCAGACAAACCTGCAGCGCGCCGCGAGCATTGTCGAACGCTATGCCAGCCAACGCGGCCTTCAATGCTCACCTTCCAAATCAGAATTCGTGCACATACGCCCATCGCCAAAGTGCACGGCCAAAATTGAACTATCGCTAGAAACAGGTCCAATTCCTGAACAAAAGGAAATCCGGGTACTGGGGCTCTTTATAAATCAAAACAGACGGTCAGACACTACATTGGCCAAACTCCGCAAGGTGGGCGACCAGGTGGGCCGCATGGTTCGCCGGGTCTCTAACAAACGCGGGGGTTTACGGTGCAAGTATGCCTTGCGGCTGGCACATGCATTTGTAACGAGTAGAATTTTATATTCTACTCCATACCTCCACCTGCGGAAGCAAGACGAGGATGCACTTGAAGTCATCCTTCGCAAAATCGTAAAGCGGGCCCTCGACTTCCCCTTAAACACCTCGAACCAGCGCCTTTTGGGCCTGGGCATGGTGAACACTTTCCGGGAGCTTCGAGAAGCCCACCTCACAAATCAGTACACTCGCCTTTCAAACACGGTAGCGGGTCGCCGCCTATTAGCCCGCTTACACATCAGACACACCAACATCACGGAAGATCGCGTTCAACTCCCTTTTGAGTGGCAGATGCGCCCTCCACGTCCGCCCTCTTCCAAGCAATATGACAAAAGAAGACCATAATGGCCGGCGCCTGGCGCGGGCGGAAGCCCTGGCCCGCCATTATGGATCGAAACCCGGAGTGTTCTACGTGGACGCTTCTGGACCACACCACGGGGGATGGTATACGGCCGCTGTCGTCCATGAGAACCGAACCGTTAACGGGCTCACTTTCCGAGCTCGAAACGTAACCCATGCGGAGGAAGTCGCCATTTCATTGGCAGCTTGTCATCCTAAATCGCAAACTATCATCTCCGACTCGCGAGGGGCCTGTCGAAACGTCGAAAACGGCTATGTCGCATACCTAGCTTGTCGATTATTGAAACATGCTGACTATCAGGGAAACCCTGCGCCCCGCCGTATAGTCTGGGCTCCTGCTCACTTGGGACTGGAAGGGAATGAGGCAGCCGACGCCGCCGCCCGCGCGCTCTCTCACTGGGCATTCCCAATCGACTCCCCCAATCAGGACGACCTCGAATTCAATCCGATATATTCTTTCCGCGAAATTGTTCACCACTACCAATCTGATCACAGCCTTTATCCACGCCCGTGCAAAGGCTTAAGTAAAGCGGAGGAGCGGCTTCTACTCCGACTCTACACAAACACTTTGCTGTGCCCGGCAGCTCTTAAACACTTCGATCCCGCCTTTTCCGGCAGTTGCTCGCACTGTGGGGAGAGTCTTCGGACATCTACCACATGGTGTGGGCCTGCCCCTCTAATCCCGCTATACCCCCTATCCCAACCCAACCAGGGAGGACTGGGAGGCAGCCCTGCTTGGCTGTACTGACCTTCAGGCCCAAAAGGCCTTGGTGGGACGAGCCCAAGCGGCGGCCGATGCCAATGGGGTCCCGTACTAGGGATCCCCGCCTAGTGTTTGTAAGGACCGTCCCCTTAAGGTGCGGTCCCTGCATACCTCCACTGAATTCTTAGTCATTCAATAAATGTTCGTACCACCACCTAGGCACACACTGGCTGGAACGGTGCCGCCATCCAGGACAGGCAAAGTCAGTCGCTGCAGCTTTACCACGGCCGGACTCGACTCTCATGTCCTCCGCGTTCGCGGAGGAAAGGAGAGTCGAGTCCGGCCGTGGCTATACTTCGTCTCTGCCGGATGGCGGCACCATTCCAGGCGCGTTCCAGTCCGCCTCGATGAACGCGTGCCGAGCGGCGAGCACTGCCGCGTTCGTACAGCGCCGATAGCGCCGTGGTAGGGCACCAGTCACCTTTCTTCGTGCAGCGCCTCCTCTGCTTCGTAGGTGGCGTTTCCTCGCCGATCGCTCTTAGAGCGTTATGGGAACAATAAAACTGCTGCGCTAGGCGTCCAAGCACGGTAATATTTACTTGCGCCACATTGAGCCGCGAACATCGATGTTCGCGGCTCAATGTGGCGCAAGTAAATATGATAGATGCCTTTGTCGCGCGGCATTTGCTAAAGACTGTGCCCAGTAACTACTTCAGTTACCACAAAGGGTACCACAAAGGGTACCCACTTCAGTTACCCTTGATGTTATAGAGGCGATGTGTGAACGTGGGTTCATCCACGTCAAACAGTGCCGTACCAGCAAAACACCGATAGCAATGGGCAAGTTCACCTCGGCGTTAACAATAAACATTCAACTGCTTATGCGAAGAGACATATCAGCCACATCATCAAGGGTAAGGAACTCAGCGGGGGAGTGAGCAGGACAGCTAGCGCTGTCGGTTAAGGTCCCCGCATGTCCCTGTAGGTCTCTGTAGCGCAAACTCTTCCTCGCCCGTCCCTCTCGGCCGCCATTACTGAGCGAGTAGGGAGCCTATGAAAAAGGCAGTCATATGTAGGCACCCTATGAGCGAGACTCGCAAAGCACGCCCAGCGGCGCGTCGAAGCGCTTGCCTGAAACGCGAGAATTCTGGGTGCATATTGGCAAAGCCGTTCGTGCGTAAGATATGTAGTAAAGTTATTTTGTAGTTAATCGATACCTCACCTGCGGCCTCTGCGATCGGCATCGGCAGCAGCGCAGCCGATCACGGAGGCCACGGCCGCCTGGATCCCCGCCGCGCGCGCCGATCCAGGCGGCCGTGTCCGCACTCCAGTTTCGAAGGCACGTGTACTAGAGCACTGCACGGGCCGACATTTTCCGGTCCGGGCCCGGCCCGGCCCGAAAGTGCCGTGCTCCGGCCCGCCCGAGCCCGGCCCGGTATTTTTAAATACGGCCTGTACCCGGCCCGGGCCCGAAAGGTTTGAGCCGCCCGGCCCGACCCGGCCCGGCCCAATTCAACCAATTATTCCTTGACCATAAACGAGGCACTGTCCAATCTTCGCTTATAGTGAAGATATCAGCCGCACTCAAGATAGTTTCTGGAGAGTGTTGTGAGAAATTATGTGTCACGATTTGCACTGGCAATGTGTTTACCTTCGGTTAATTACGCCCGTAACACATTTGCGAAAGAATTGCAAGGGGATATATGAAGAGGCATAGCTGGCGGTCTCATGCACGCAGTGCTAACCGTGTTCTGATTTCATTTCAAAGAACGACTACAATATACAAACGCCCACATAAAGTGGAAAAACGGCGGACATTTATAATAGAGTTTACACTAATTGCTGGGACTATTGAGTAAATAGCGCAGAAATTATCCTGCAAACTTCGTGTCTTGCACAATGCAACGAGGGAGAGAAAAAAACTCGCTCTAACTACTCCTGGGAGGATTCGCCAGGCTGAGTAGCGTTATTAAACCTGTCGTTTCGACTCCTCGGTAGGCAACTGTCTCCAACGTACGCTACATTTTCGTGCTAAAAAGAAGGGAGTCCTCTCCCGCACCTTTGTTCGCCGAGTCACCGCCACCGCAGTGCCACAGATCTGTCAAAGCAAGCCACACACGTTAGCGAGCGAGATACCATCCTCGCTGTTCGCTTTAGATGCACATCTCGTCGCCTTTGTGTGACCGTCCTCGGTCTTTCAAAGTGTTGTACTTTAAATCAAGACCGGACTGAGGGATTCCGAAATAACTGCTTAACCCGGTGGCTTCTTAAGCGCTCCCAGTGGAACGCGGCGGTTCAGGTGTCCGGAGCGCGATCCCACGCAATGACTGGAATCGGGAGAGTGGGTTGCCGCCGAGGGCCGGAGGCCTCGGTGCGAAGTTCGAACAGGGGAGCAAAGTCTGGCTATCTGTGGCTCGCAGTTTGTGGTTGCAGTCTTCCAGCTAGCGGCTGTGACGGTGGAGACGTGTGGTTGCAGTCTTCCAGCTAGCGGCTGTGACGGTGGAGACGATGTGTGCCAGAAAGGAAAAAGCGGTGAATACGGTGGGCAGGAAAATGCGGAAGGTAGAGAAAAAGCAAACTTCTGATAGGGGTAGCGCCCACATAGAAGGACATTTCACGCGGATCAGGCATACTCTATTGCTTCAGTATAGGCTTCATTTCAGTTGGTGTCAACTGTTCAGTCAATAAATTAAGTTACGTGTTCCGTCATATGAATGAACTTGGGCTCTTCTGATTTTGTTTCAACATAAAGGGTGTTAAGCATCTCAAGTGCGGCACAGAATACTCAGTCTATGCCTCTGTATATAGCTTCCGCAAAATCTGTATTACCTACTATAATCATCTTATATGTTAACGCACGCACCGAGCTACGCGCGCCACGATTTTGGATTGTGGTACATTTAACACGCGACGGTAATACCGCAGCTCGATAAAAGTCAACAAAAAGTAGCGCACATGTCGCGCACCGACTTAGCGAGTCTGCCTTACAAATTCTACTCCTGCCGGGGAAACCTTACTTACTTACCACAAACATTGACGTCATTGACGCTTTGGTCAACGGAGCAGTGGGATTCGCTGGGTGCCGGTGCTACGCACGTCCCGAGGTTTCACAGCAGCGGAGCTGCCATACGTTTTTTTCTTTTTTGACTAGAGGAGGAGCTCATGTCTCCCGTTTTGATGTGTGTTACTTAACCGCTAAAACCTAAAAGCGGCAGAAGTTTGAAGAAAGATGGAAGCTTGAAGGGATGAAAAATTCGTCCACACGGTGTGTCTCTGGACCCCTGCGGTAAAGGGTGCCCATACACCCGCCTGTTACAAAGGGTACTGCAGTAAATCATCTTGATTATCACCTTCTTAGGTGCTTGCTCACTTCTGTCTCGGGAGCGCCTCCACGTTTTTGAGCGCCAAGAGAACACTTGTGCTCCGACGAATTAGGAAACTCATGAATTACTGACGAAGTGTGACGAAGACGAAGGTGGCCGTGAGAATCAGCAAAAACATACTCGATATGATGAGCATCCGAGTTAAATGCTAGTTCTGATTTGCTAATTGCCAAATCACAAATATTTGCAACTGCCTTACTAGCACAAGAATCAGCAACATATGCGTGGATCGGCGAGCTTGTGACAAGAGCCACTTCGCTTCTTGCGCTTAAACTGCAGGAAAAGCAGCTCCTCAGGTATTAATGACTCACGAGTCGCGTTGACCAGTCTACAGAGACACGAAGGCGGAAGCAGGCGTGGCGGGCATGCGGGCGTAGCTGCATGCATACTCGAAATGTTTCCCATGATACCGATGAGTACATCTTATATGCACTAATCTGGACAGTGTACCGTTGCTTCGCACTTGCCGCAGTGCTGCCTCACTGCCATTTCTTTTGATACACGGTACGCAACAACGTGTTTCACTCAATATAATGGCGGGAACTTATATGAGGCAGTTTACCGGAATGACATGTAACATACTGATGGAGGCAAATGCTAGACTTCTTGTATCGTGAGATTTCAGTGCACGCTAATGCACTTCAGGTGGTCTAAATTACCGGAGCCTTCCACTACGGCGTCTCACATAGCCTGACTAGGTTCGGGACGTTAAATCCCAAAAAAACAATAAAACCAAAAAGCATACACGCGCCATTACCGACACGTATGAGACCCGGGCCTGATTCGGGCCTGGGACCAGGCCCGGGCCCGAAGCTCGTGGGCCCGAGCCCGACCCGGGCCCGATCCAACAATTACCCGGCCCGACCGGCCCGGCCCGCGGGCCGAGCCCGGGCAGTGCTCTAACGTGTACTGTGCCTTGTCAGTGCACGTTAAAGAACCCCAGGTGGTCAAAATTTCCGGAGCCCTCTGCTACGGCCTTTCTCTGCTGTCTCTTTCAGTCCATTTCCCCTACCCCCACGGACGCTTAGCCGTGCGCTCCCGACATGGGCTGCAGAAAGTAGCGTCCTTTCCTTAACGGAGCCACAATCATCAACCATCGTCGCAAAATGGCGACAGATCGTGTGCACCGATCCGTCGCCTGCGGCCCGTGTGCACTGTATCGGCTCCGAACTACGCACATATGGTGATACGCCGCTTATATTATCAAGCCAATGTCCAAAGTTCCTTGCGCATTGAAGGTAGCTGCGTCGAGTCCTTGCGCGTCCGAAGCTGGTGTCGCTAGTAGAACAAGCATAGCTGGATGTTATGTGGGGTTTAACGTCCCAAAACCAGCTCTGATTATGAGACACGCAGTAGTGGAGGGCTCCGGAAATTTTGACCACCTGGGGTTCTTTAACGTGCACTGACATCGCACAGCACACGGGCCTCGACATTTCGCCTCCATCGAAATGCAGCCGCCACAGCCGGGATTCGATCCCGCGGCCTTCGGATCAGCAGCCGAGTACCATAGCCACTAGACCACCGTGGCGGGGCGTATAGCTGGATGTTCACTGCGATAAGTTTTTACAGGCGAAAACGGTAAAATAACCGGACCTCGAAGGCAAGCTTGCAGTCTTTCTTAATGAACTCCGCACTATCAGGACTTTCAAGGTAGTGGCACTTAACTAGCGCGCGATCGAGGCGAACCAAAGTGGGGAGCGTGCGCCGTTCTCGTACTTTAAAAGGCCGTTTAGATTTTTTTCCTTACTTTATATAAGCCATATTTTCATCGTGATCGTGTCTGGAATGGTCGTCGAAGAAGCAGGACGTACGCTTATAAAAGCGTTCACTATAGCTGGACGCAGCTTCAACTGGCGGCATAGGAATATCGTAAGTGCATCGAAACACGATCCTATTCCTTATAACCGATAAATCGTTATATCTGGGATCGTTATATGTGGCGATCTAGCGACTGTAGTTGGACTTCGGCCCCAAAATATAAAGAAATGAGCTAGCGGTCCGTGAAGGAACCGAACCAATGACCTGCTAACAGTTCCCAAGTTCTTTTTCCTTTCTGCAGTACTCCCCAGCACACATTTATTCAAACATTCCTATTTTTCTGCAGAAGCTTTACTTTCTAAGAAATCTATACGGATTTCCTTGAAGCTTCCTGCACTGTCACACCAGTAAGAACAATGCACAGCAGGTGGCATCTTAAAAGTTCAATTTGTTTTAATGGATCTGTACAATGACTTGGCTAAAAGAGACAGCGGGGCAGTACACAAACACGCATAAGTTACTGCACAACTCAAGCCTTTCACATGACATACGTTGGCAGTAAGCATCACAATTTGTTTGTTAACCCGCCTACTCCACTACCTCGCAAATGGCAAGCATTGTGCAGAAATGAAGGCTGCACATCACACGAATGAGCATTTTCAAAAACAAGGAGAGAACAATGGGAAAAATGTACAGTAATGTACACGTAATTACAGCAATGTGAAGCTTAGCACCAGCTGATGATCTCAAATAAAAATGTGCACTGTCTAATACCACAATGCTGAAAAAGCCAAAGGAATGCACGTTACATATTTCTAACATGCTCTCAAAACTACAGAAACAGAAAATCTGCATGTCATTCGCGTACATAAAGCTATGTAAAGAACTTTCCTGCTGGATTGCAAAAAAACATGGAAGGAAGTAAACTAATGCTATGGTTTCAAGTTTTCAAGCTAGAACATGGCCACTGAAACATTTTTTTCCCCTGCACATAACAACTACATAAGAAACAGAAATAGTTACACAATCTAAAATTTCTTCCACATGTCACCAGGACGCTCAACACAAAGGGTGCTGGTCTTCACGCAATCTTCACGCAATGGATAGCAGTTTTTGGCGGAGGTGGTCTTCTTTTTTCCTTTAACTCTTTAGCAATTAACACTAGAAAGAAACATCAGCACAAGACACGTAAAAAATAAAAACATGACATGTGGCTATGTACAAAAGTGAGGATTAATGCACAATAGTTGCTCTAACAGGCGTAGATGTTCCATATAGGTATAAATAGTGTGTGTGAAGCAAGCGTCAAGCACAAACTTTGTATTAATAATGGAGGGTTAAAGGGCATTAAAAGCATAGCCAACAGCAAAGTGCCTTGTTTAAGCTGCAACCTAGCTTGCCATCCTTTCTTCTCTTCTCTCATCTGTTTTCTTATAAAATCAAGCACACGTAAGTATCCTAACAGAAATAGAATACAAACTATACACACAAATCTGCATATATAATAGTGTTCTTGTTCTCAATTGACTAGTGAAAAGAACTGAAGCAATTGTCGATACTGAAGCTGTTGCTCTAAAAACATCTCTGACAGCAAAACAACTAACAAAAATAAGCCTTGCACACAAAGGCTATGTAATAACATCCACTATATGACATATCTGTGTTCCCTTTGCCACTATAAAAAAAAAAAACAACCTTCACGCGACATGCCAACCTGTGCTGTAAGGCGCTGTATGATGCAATGACCGTTAAGAAGCGGTACATTCTCTTCAATGGCTAAACAGCTAATGTACAACGTCAAGATTAGGTAATGGTACAAAAATGATGGGAGTACTGGGCGGAAAAGTGTCTTTGCAAAATGAGAAAGTGATGGCTCAAGCATCCATGTCGTGCAAGAGTTGATGTGCTGTGGGACGCGGAGCGAGCACCGAGATGCAGCCATCACCTACAGTATACGAGACACATTCTACATTATTTCGCACAGTAAAACACGGCACATTAACATCTACACATCGCAATCCAACAAACTGTGCCAATAATGCATTTGGCACTGATTGATAACATGTACTAAGTGTCCAGCCTACGCAACACAAGCGTCTTGCTTTAACACCATCACGACAATGGCAGGTACGAGCACATTTTGCACAAGACACCAGGTGAAATACAGTATTCCCTTTTGCTCGACACAAGATTGTCGACTCTCTTCAGTCCCACAGCCACTTAAGTTCTGCCGGTATTATTTACAGATTGTTCCAAGTACTTATGTGTACAACCCATGCCAACTATAAGCATTTGAATAAACTGCCCATACGTTTCACATTGGCTTTACAAAGAAAAAGAAAACTTCACCTTAATGCAGCTATACAGCTATCCTCTACACAAACTTTTTAAGAAGGCACTTTGTTGACCTACTCCTGACCACTCCTTAAGCACATGACTTCTGTGCACCACAGGATGCCTACTACATGAAAGCAACAACCTGAAATTCAATTATACAGAAAAAGAAGGAAGTTATAGTGTTCTATTATTTACACGGTTCCCGTAAGCAGGAAGTTGAATGGTGGTCACGGTGGTGACGCAAGGTGCATACCTCACTCCACGTTTCTGCAATGTCTGTGGAGAAATGGCAACTAGCGCAAACAAGAAAGGATGTTCAACGTTCTTGCGGTGAGAAAATGAAAATGCAGTGTTGACATGGGACGAGTCATTAAAATTCTAAGAGGTGGTAATGGAAAGAATATGATGAGGGAAATAATAAAAAAAAAGAAACAATGCCAAAATGTGTCTAGACGTTGCTGGAGCCTGGCGAACCACTGATGAAGTTGAATACTTCAAGAGACATCCTCTTCATGGCAACCGACGAACGATGATCGGAGACAAGCTGTTAAATGTGGTCGAACAAAGAACAGGTTTAATTAGTTGCATTTAGTTCAATTTAAAAGGAACTTGAATATGTAACACTGTAAGCGCTCTTGCTCTTCGACTTTCTAGTAGGACATTCCTTGAGGTTTACCTAACATTTGCACAACCTGCCTATCTCATAAAACTGCTAAGAAGCCATCAGAATGAACACACCTGATATGAACCTCACTAATACGTTAAGTGGCAAATTCAAGCCTCAGAAAAAGAGGGGAAAACTTTGTGCAGACACATATGAATTATGACACTTAACGGCAATGTAAACAAATTAGAGGCATCATAATCACCACAATGTCCCTTCGAACATTTCAGCTTATTTTGTACATTTTATAGCTTTTACAACTACTCAGTGCCATAAATGTTCAGTATCTAATAGCATGCCAACACGACAGCTCTTTCCCATACTGTACTGCATGCGACATGAACTGAGGAATGTATAAAGCATATGAACAACAAAACAGTACAAAAGCTTAGACAAACAACAAAAAATGCTGAGAAATTATAGCAAATTTCCAAGACTATAGTGTAACCTTTCTGTTTTACCTTTTCCTTATATAACACCCAAACTGCAGCCCTTCAGATAAAACTAAATTATAAATGAGGAATGAAGCAAACAGCGCAATAGGAAAGTGCCTTTCTATATCACAAGAGAAAAAGGTTCTGTGATGAGTACAAATTTAAATTTTGAAGCAACTGCAGTTAACACACAAAAAGAAAAAGACTATCAGTATCATCATAAGCCTATTCTATGTCCACTGCAGGATGAAAGCCTCTCCCTACGATCTCCAATTTACCCTTTCCTGTGCGAGCGAATCCCAGGAGTAGTCTGGGTAAGAGCAGAGAAATTTGGGATCACCGTTGAGGGCAAAACAACTGCTCTAGTGGCATTTCTCCACTGGCAGATTCGGAGCAGGTTCTTTTGCTCTGCAGCGACGAATCCGTGTTTCACTGGTCAAGCGGGAGCGGGTTGGTGCATTTCACTGGCAGATTCAGAGCAACTTACTCTGCGCCAGAGTGTTCTGACTCGCTACAGCGCTGAGGCACGGAGCCAGACAGATTCGGGCAGAAGCAGGTCGCATCTTCGTGTCACTTCCGTTTTGTCTATCAAAATGGCTGCGTTTGCTGCTGCTGTGGAGCTGGAGTGTACTAGAAAGTGGAGCTTGCATTGAGCGACGACAGCAGGACAAGCAGTAGCTCTTCCAGCTCAGAACTCAGCGATCGCGACGTGTTGTATGTAGCGCTGTGCGCCGTACATGCGACATGACGCCGCTGGCCACCATTTGGTTCTCCCCACCGCTCGAATAGGCCTGGCATAAGCTGGTATTTGCCAGTACCACAGGTATGGCATGTAATATATTGACTGCGATTTGTGAAATGAAACAGAATACAACTGAGTGAAATGACGTTTAAAGTGGAAAGTAGCACCTGTTTTCAAACCACTTGAGAGATGCGAAGCCACGGTACAAAAGATAAACAGCAGCACTGGCCGTTTCACTGATGTGGATTGCTTTGTTTCTATCGTTGCGCTCCACACCAATGTTTCAAGAAAACCAGTTGTATGCCTTGACGCACAACATGCGAGTACAAATGTTACAAATGTTTCTCGTGTTGGCAAAAGTGAGGCCTTCGTGGCGAGCTCGCGGTTCACTGCGAACGATGACACGATGCAACGGCGTCGTTCTAGCTAAGCCTACCCTTGGAGTCATTGACGTAGGACTGTTTGGATGTGTTTGTCCCTCGCGAAGACATAGCTTCATTGACAGTGTTCTTCAATGGTGTTATAGAGCAGGAAGGTGCAAAACTCTCTCATCTACTTGATGACGAGGGCACGGAACTCTTTTGAGCACATACGCCGAGGCGCAAAATGCGGCCAAGCCTACTTTTCTACATGCTCACTGTTCCTCTCCCCATCCATCGTACGCTGCATGCCAGAGCTTACAGTACTGCACACAAAATGGTGCTGCGTATTTAGCGCTTAGTGCCTTCTCTGAGCAATAAAGCTTGAGCGCAGAATGTGTGAACTGAAAGTAAACAACTCTGAGACTGCCGCAGTTGAAATGTGGTGGGGTAGGCGTCTTTGGTTGCCACGGAAATGTACAGGCGGAAGTTGGGTTTGTATGACATGTTCATTTACTTCCTGCATACTCGCTCGCAGAGCATTCTCACTTTCCTCTGGAAGATTCAGATTCTTGAGATCCAAGCGCTCCCTCCAGGATTTGGGTGGCTGCTCCAGATCCGTCAGTGAAAGACGCCATAAGTCGACAAAATAAGAGCATAGAGAGGATGAACAAAACCATAACTGAGATGATCGGCGAAGCAGGAATAGAATTTGGAGGCGAAGCACTCAGACCATAGGCAGGCTTTCTCAAACCAGGAAATATTTAAAACAGAAATAGCAACCAATGAAACTGACTGTCGCGAGAGAAAAAAATGCGGGCAGCTCGCAGTGGTAGTGCAAGGCTGGGCTATCAGTGGAGCTGGTGGCTGACCTACTCTCTGCTGGCTCCTACAAGCTCAACAAAGTCGCGTGATTTGTCGCACGACGAGCTCTTACATGGTTTTGACGGGAACATGTCATGTGACTACCTGTTACATGGTTCGGGTATGTGTCTAGGTTCGAAATGGCTTGGTGGGAAATGTCAAGTAGTGATGTCTTCTTACAAGGCTTTGACAGGACTATGTCACACGACTAGCTGTGGTGGCATGTTACGTGATCGGGCAGTTACGCACTAGTGGTGCAAAGACTGAGGAAGCAGCAGAGATGGTAGCGTCATCCTCCTCCTTTCTTTCCTCTTTGCCCTCAATTCCCTTTCCCACGCCTTGTTGTACCATACTGTAAAACAAGGGGTGGGAAACAATTTGCCTGCACGTTAGAACTGAGTGCGAATGATACCAAAACCATGTTCGTGGACCACCGGGGCTGGATGCAGTGTCATCACTATCTCCATGAGTCCGTGGTGGGAGGGCAAAATTTTGTTGCAAGTTCATGCTGGTTGACTTTGTGATCGACGGTGGCTGGTTTGCGTTTCATTTACTTCAAATTAATTGCAAATGGAAGCGAGTCACTTTATCATAAAGCTCATGTCAAAGAAAAGTTATTCTGCACGCTGAAGATAGCCACGTGCGATGCCACTCAACACAGAATTCTTCCGAAGGTAGACGAAATGCCATTGTTCGGACCATTCGTTCGGCTGCAGCTGCCTCTGCAGTGTCCGCCATTAGCAGATGACAGGCTGCAAAAGGGCACGTTTAACATGTGTTCGCCCTCCTGATTGGCCAAAGAGGCTTGTTGCCTATATATGGCAAATGAGTTCTGCGGAAACCCGCAAGGTGGAGTAACGTTTATGAAAGGGAAATTTCCCTTTCATAAACGTTACTCCACCTTGCGGGTTTCCGCAGAACTCACTTGCCATATATTCAAGCCCACGTGCTTCAAGTTGTCGATGGATTCGCCCTCGCGCTGTCCATCACTAGCCTCCTGGTTAGCTCAATTGGCAGAGCGAGCGCCCTGGTCAGGCGTTGGTCCCGGGTTCGAACCCCGAACCATGACGAATTTTTCGGCAACTAGGAAGTTTTCCTTTCTGAGAAATCCATATGGATTTCCTTGTAGCCTTCTGCTACAAAACGGGTCGATGCTAATTTTCCCTTTCAGGCTTGTTGCCTCCACAGCGCTACACGGAACTTTTGAAACATACTGTATGCACTATCTTTCATGTCGGTATTAGCACGTGCCGCCTCACTGACAGCGTATTGCAGTTACAGCAAACATTAAATGTTTCGGTACCGTCTACTGCTTGAAGTTTGATGGCATCGATTAAAAAAACTGCAATAAGCGGCGCAGAAAGACAACAACGTCGACGGGCCATTGCTGCGGAAGGGGCGCAACGAGAGGCACGCAAGCGGGAAATGAAACGTCCTCGCGAGTTGATGGCTTAAGTTACGAACTCTGCCTTTCGTGTTTCAGAACCTGATTGCGTTGCAACGCAGCTGGCTATGAGCTGGCCAATGTGCAAGTTCATCTCCATGTACAATAAACAATGCACTGCTTCTGCACAAATGAATTTCACTTTCGTGTTATACCGATTCCTATAACAGGGGGATCAGCCACATTTTTTAGAGGCGAAGCTCCTTAAGGTTTGGGTCTGTCCGCCCGTTGTAGTAGCGCATTACCTACTAGGAACGCGCTACTAGGAGGGCACGTGTGGGAGGCGCGCCCTCAGCACGTGCCTCCCGGCGCGCGAGCTCTCTCACTCTTCCATCTGCTGTCTTGCGAGAGACAGAGACAGAGAGAGCGAAAGGCGCGTGTTGACTATGGAAACGCTCTTTCTTCGATGAACGTGCTACCAGCTCGCAAAGAAGGAGAACGCGCCCTCACCTGCGAGAGGCAACGTTGACGCAGGCAGTGTCTTCTAGCGAGTTTCTTGATTGAAAAATACCGACTGCTCGCGCTGGAGAACCGTTCACCGGCCACCCATATATATATATATATATATATATATATATATATATATATATATATATATATAGGCACTGGATCTTGACTTGCAATGAAGTGCCTGTGGGAGATTTCACTTGTGCGTAGTTGAACTATAAGGATTCGTAGCGTGCACGTTAACTAAATTAATTCGGAACTCGGCATGATCTACAATGAACCTCCGAAGCTTCGCCCACTCATCATCATTCACTCCGTGGATATGCTGTGATTTTTTTTTACTATTCTCTGTATAATTGCACTTACTAGCCACCTGCAAATGTAATTTTGGTCACTTTTCCTTTTTCCTACGCCGCAGTCTGGCAGGTGCACACACTGCCATGCTAAAAGACTAGCCAGATAGCTTCTTTTCACGTCGCCTTTCATCTGAACCATGACATTTGGGTATTCTCAAGCAGATACTTAAATAATAACAGTCTCTAAGTGGTGGAAATAAAAGTTTCAATGCTTGAAGTAACTTTATGTCCGGCTGCGCAACACTCACCTTTTCTTTCATTATTTCTGACAGCTGGCTCGCCATGTCCACTAGGTTTTTCTTAAGAGCATTGTGGTACTCGCACTGCTCAGGTGGGATCAGCTTGCCATTCAGGTCCAGTGCCTGCTGGCATATGTTGAGGAATTGCCTGAAAACACACACAAGAACAATGCTGTGACGAAAAGTTCATTGCAGGGAGGAACACTGCAACTAGTTGCCAAATGCAGTAAGGCACTGCGGGACCCATGTAAGAGAAAATTGTGCCACTGGAGCCGATAAGAAGCACTGCATCAATAAGTATACCATCAGGAAATGCACATCAGAAAATATTCCATCAAGAAACACATTTCTTGATGGCCCATTTCCCAATGGTATATTAGGGGGCATCCATGAGGAAGCATACCACTGAGAAATGCTCCATGAGGTCATGAACAATGTTCACAGAATGAAATGAGACGTCAAGATTTTCATTATGACAACAGTTATCTGCAAAACCTTGAGATAATTGCAAAATACGTTGTTATGAATATGGTCACTAAAGGTAATGTTGGCTCTGGTGTAAGCGTGATCACCCAACATTATGCTTATGTGACATAAACTAAGGACTGGAAATGAAAGTACGTGCATTATTTCACCATAAATTAATGGATTTGACTCTGTGAGCACTGTGCCATCAAAAAACATACGCTCAAGAACATGCCACCATACTCAAGGTGGTTTTAGCAGACCTGATAATGATGTTGAAGGAAAAAAATGAAAAGATTATTACTAATATTCGTACTACCCACTCTTCAGCTGCCACTGTGCATGGGAAACGTTGTGCTACGCTTGTTCATATACAGTGCCAATGGTCAGAACACTGCCGTACCAGTTGTATACTGGAAGTACTACTATAAAATCTTCTAGAGTTTTAAACTGCCAAAGATCTCAAGAATGTTTACATTGAGATACACTCCTTGAGCAGATATATTTTACAACTTTTATATTGCACTACGACGAGACAAGCATAACCCCAATATGCATGACACATTCGATGTTATCAAAATACCGACACCATATTCTAGATAAATAGGCACTACTGAATTAATTTCTCAATGCTTGACAAACTGTAAGGTAGTAGTTATGCTTTGTCTGATCGTGCACTCCTTGTTCATATTTTTATGCACTAAGCTGCAAGGGCTATGTACATTTCAGTATGCGCTAATTGAAACGTATACTTGAAAAGTAGAGGCGCACAAATATTTGAATTTGCGAGTAAACACTATTCAATTCAATTTGCACTTAACTGTTACTCTTCAAACTATTCAAAGTTTGCAATTAAGGGAATGTGCTAGGTGCTGTGGTAGATTTCCCATTCCTGCATGAAGTACTCTTTGCTGCATAACACTTGTGTACCACAGCGAAGTCCACACTTGCGTGCTGCGGTGATAGTAACTCTTGTGTACTGTGGCAAGGTTAAGACATGTATGGCATTATTGTTTACACTTGTGTACAACGGCAAAGCTAATCCTTTTGATATGCAGCAAAGCTGACACTTTTGTACTGTGGTGGAAAACTGCTGCATCAGCACTAAGCTGGACTAATCCTTAGGAACAAAGTGCTCTCTTTTTTTTCTAGGAACATTGTGGGAGTGCACTAGTTGTACACTACATAGTCTGTGTAGTTTACCACCCAATTGTATGAGAAATATTCAAACATTACTTAAAAAACATTCGATTTGGTTCGCACTCAAACCTTATTATTTCAATTCACTTGGCACAGAAAACCTTGCTATTTGTCCACCTCTAATAAAATATGACTGCTGCTGACAAAAGTGCCACACATTTAGCAGTTACAATAACCAATACTTTTCCTGCTTCCTATCTTGGTGTTTACAGAAAATGCATGCATTCACCATATGGACTTGGAAACTCTATATAACACAGAAACTAAACTGATACATTAGAAGTAAAAACTTTTATGGCACTTACCTAAACGTCTCTCTCAGCTCGTTCACCTCTTCCTCTGGATACTGGTGTGATTTGCTCTCGTCCAAGAAGGCATTCGCATAGGCAAGAGGGCCGGCATTCACCTGCGGATAGAGGTAGGATACAACCAAGTGAAGTGAGAACACGCATTCACGAGTATCACTGACTAAAAGTGTGCATAGGACAACAAAGCACAAGGCAAAACGTCTCTTGTAAGAAGACAAATGCAAATTGTAGTCACACTGTAACAAACCACACATGTGTACTATGTGCACATGTAAACCTTTGAGCTACTATAAAATTTCTAAAAATCCCCACGCACAAACAGAGGGGAATGCAACAGTAAGGGGGAAAAGGGGGAGGCATAGCACGTATTTATTTTGAATGCTTGCCCCGAGCACAGGCCTCTTGTAGGACACCTTACAGGCTGTGCACAAATGCAAATTAATAATAATAAAAAAAAGAAAACTGTGGTGGCACAGCATTCCTGTATAGCAGCAATACAGTGAGTGACTTTTGTTGCAAATTTTGCTGCTTCCTGGAACTGTTCTATAAAGGCTAACAAGGTGTATCATTGAGTGAGCTTGTGTGTGATGAAGAATGAATAAACATGTGTGCAAGAACAAAGAGAGACAAACATGATTACTTATTCCCGTCTCAGTAAACATTCTAATGAAACACCACTCTTTAAAAAGAATCACTGATGTCAAAGTGTGCCACCTTGCTCCTTTTAGTCCTTCCAGTGTTAGGATGCAGGCGAGTTCCTGAGGTGCATGGAGACTTCAATAATGCAGATTTAAGTCAGTTTTTGTTGGCTACAAAATGAGCAGAAATGTGGCAAGCTTGAAGTAGTATATAGCTTGGCTGTGTAGGCTGCAATCAGTAATGAAAATCTAGCATTCCCTAAAGCTCTTGTCAGCAATCAATAAACCCTTCCTATCTTTCTACAGTGAACGAATGGCTGAAGCTGGGCAAAACAATTTCATACGTTTGACAGGTGTCATACTATAGTGCTTTGCACACATATAGCAAAGAGAGAGGGTCAGGACACCTAGATGTCCTAGATTCACACATTAACATGGCACAGCACACTACACACAACGCGCCTTACCTGGACACCTATGCTGCCTTGAAGCTTGAGTTGGAGTTTCTTGAGGTCAGGTGGCTTGCGATGGACCACCTCGTCCAACTCGGCGACTCGTGTCTGCATCTCATCAATGGCCACTTCGATAGGATTGAGGTCCTTGGTCCTGCGGCTTGTCACTGGGATCCGTTTCTTTACGTACGGGAAACAGTAGCTCGCTGCAGTGTGAACATTATGAGCTGTCACGCCATGGGTATACAGTGTATTTAGTTGGAAGTTCACACACTTTCACCACAAAAACGCGAAAGTAATGTACACTCTGATTTATAGACGTGACATCTATCACGCATACAAAAAACTCACGAGTGCTGTTTGCACACAGAAAACATAAACACTATTGTCAACTTTCCAATAATTCATCATTTGCCTTTATGGAACAATAATTAATAACTGTACCTAAATGCACCTTTTACAGAGTAACGTCAATTAGTTACAGTCTCTTTATCACTGTAGGTAGACAAGGAAGATGAGGAAGAGACATAAGATGTGCACTTCCTTACCATCCTCGTCTTGCTACAGTGCTAAATAGGTGGCTACAATGCGTTACCAAGAAGGCAGAACGTCTATCCTTCTAAATGGTTACCTTTCTTTTTGTTTGTGTGTGATGTGTATAAGAATGCCTTAAGCTCGGCAACGAAACCACTGCAGCAGGTGTTGAACATTATATTCCGGGGATTTGCACGGCCAAACCAAGTTATGACCGATTACAAAGCATACTGTTTTATGAGCTGAGGTGTCGCTGCACTTTGCTCCCACTGAAATGCAGCCACTGTGGCTAGGAACTGAACTTACGACCGACATTGTGCTTAGCCACCATACTGGGTCGATCCAGATGTAAGGTCCATAATTAGTTGAAAACTAGAGGAGAATAAGGCTGCATTACTCCACAATATGGTACACCCCGACAACTGATTCCCTCTGCGAATACTTTCTCCTTGACAAATGCCTCTTCACAATGACTACTAATAAAATGCCACATAGCAAAAGCTCCCATGGAGGGCACAAACACATTCAGAGTGCTAAACGTTCAAAGGTAGCACCTGTGACAGGCACGCAAAGCAGATGGACTCACTGGTGAGGATTGTGCGTCGCTTGCACTGCTCATCTGGGGCGCCCCGTGCCTTGGAGCCATCCAGGGTGAAAGGTGTCTCGTACATGAACTCTGATATGTTGTTGTGCCGCTCGAATTCTGTTTGGCGCTGCATAAGCTCCATTTCGCTGAAGTAAGGTACCACATGTGTCACCTGAATGTATGCATACTTGGGGTCCAGGTCACTCGGGTTCACCTGTGTGCATAATGAGAACGCAATAAGCAAGCTGCCGCCAATGCAGGCATTCAGTGAGAGAAGTTAAAATGTGAGCAGAACAATCTATTTGCACACCACCCTTTCCTCATTGCTTTTGAAGGTTTTGTGATTTCAAAGCACTGGTGCCAAAAATTCACTGTTTTCAGACACAGATATGAGTTAGATTCCAGAACTGTATGTTCACATTCTTAGAAACCCCTACCTAATAATGATAACTGACAAGGTTTTATGATTGTGAGGCACGTCTCGTAGGGGAGGGCTCATGAATGCAAGTGTGAGAGTCCATATCCTGCCAACAGAAGGCAAATTGAAGACTGTGGAAGTGAATGTGCATCATACTTAGCCCTAAAAGTGTTGCATATCAATCCATAGGTATTGTACATATATAAAATGTCATATCAATTGGCCGATCAGTCTGTGCACCTGACCCCCGAGTATGCCCAGAAAATGTTAATAAATGTCGGCACGTCCAAAGTGGACATTGCACAGGCTAACTAGCCACTTTGCAGATTGAGAAGCTGACAATGGTATCAAACCTGATTGGAGTCCATGATCATCTTGACAGAGTCCTTGCCGAATTTCTCGCAAAACATGCGATGCAGGCGCTCGGAGATTTCCGGAAGCGATGTAACCTTTGGCTCTTTGTAAATGTACTCTTTCTCGGATTCATCCCCAAAGTAGGCCTGCAAGTAAGGATAAAAAACAAAATAACTATGTAGTATTTTAATGAGCAAACAGACAATGAAGCCAATGAAGCCTTGGCTTCATTGTCTGTTTGCTCATTAAGTTGTTTCTAACAAATAAAGAACGAGCCCTTGACCCCTTCCCTTTCATTATGTAGTATTTTGACTCACAGGACACATGCATAAAACAGAAGGCAATTCCCCGACTATGATGATGTGAAGTTCACTCTTTCTTCCTATTTTTTTTTCTTTCGTTATTTTGCTTGCTGCTGAGTGTCTGTATCAGTATGCTTTGACCTGACATCATTCTGCGGTTGTTGCATGGCACATACTAGGGGTGTCACATGCGACCAAGTTATCAGTTTGTAGTTATTTCATCATCACAAAACATACAAAACACAGGCAGCACATTCCGGAATCATCGCGACCACCACTGGCTGACAGCTAGAACCTACAATGACACTGAAATTTTGAACCACCTGCAAGCAGCTCAATGGAACTCAAAGTCTGTATGTCTTTCTTCCACAGCCACCCCATTATGCCTAAGGGCAAGCTTTCAAAAAATTAATGACTGCCAATTTTATTTGCTCTGGTAGTTGTCAAACATTAACCAGAGATCAAATCATGCATTCACCCAGAAAAACTCAATTTGCTTTCTCCATCCATGTCTACTCCCATCTGCGCATAGCAACTTCTATGTGATACTATCACATCACACCACTGTTTCTTTAAAGGCACCTCTGGGGTTTTTACTTTTCAGACTATACCACATAACAGCACTCAGACAGAAAATTGGTTACATAATCCAAGAATAATGATGACAATGAGAAGAAAAGGTGTGACAATGAGAAGCATTGAGAAATAAACGTGCCTGTCCAAAGAAGACGACCCGGTAGTAGGTGCCCAGGAGGCGCTTCCCCGTGCAGTTTACCTCGAGGATCTTGTTGTAGCCCTGGTGTAAAGTTTTGTAGCAGCGTGAAAGGGCAGCATAATTGCGCCGGCGCTCGTAGATTGGCACCAACAGCCGATATATGTCGGCCATTGCCTCGTAGCGCTCGGCCAGCTGGAGCATCTCGACGCACTGTTCCAGTCGTTCGACCAAGGACTCCTCCGTCTGCTGAAAGTCCTGCTGCTGCCCAGCCGTGGCGGCAGCATCCTCTCGGATGTGCGACTCGTCGCGCACAACGTTGGGCGACGTGTTCTTGAAGGCCAAGCAGCCTCCTGGGAACACTTCTGCAAAAGTCATTAAGCATCTCATGAAGGCACTACTAGGTCCACTGCATGTCTCACAAAGGAGGGCATTATTGGTACCAAGCAGATTTCTAGACGCGAGCAATATCCTTGGAAATTATTCTGAATAGAGTTTTCCGTTTAGTGAAAGCTCATTGTATGGTAGGTATATAATTTTACCTGACCTTGTTGTGCTTTGTGTCAGCACATTACATGGCCTGCGACAGGATTATGTCACGTGTAGTGTTGTTATCTGAGTGGCCTTTGCACTTGAGTGCAGCATCAGGTGTCAACAAGTCCATGTCTATGTGATTGTACTTTACACCAAATGCGGTGTTGTTATATGAACGGGCTTTGTGCTCTTGTGAATATTATCTATGGACTGGCTAAAAGACGTACATGAGATCACCATGAGTACAATTTCATACAGCAGCTGTGGAAGAAACCTAGCTCACTGATGCACAATCATGGATGGTGACTATACATACCTGGAAGCATGCGGCAAAAACTAAACTACTGCTTGACACAGCCACTGAAGAGGAAGCAGTGGTTGCTAACTTGCCAACAACACGAGCATGGTTTCCACACAGATGGTGTCAACACAGTTGACGTGCATCAAATCTAAATAAATCTAGTCACGAGAGATGAACCGCAAAGCAAGGAGCAGCTGTAGAATCTTGGTCATTGACAATGAGACCACAGACAGCTACGACAATCAACGCCCATGACCACTGAAATCTCACACTGAATATCTGGCTTTACTATCATTACTGTACAGGCTACACCAATGATGATGGCAATTCATACTGCACCACTTCATATTGGTTAGACACTAATGTCCTTTTCGCTTCATTGCACCGCATATTTGCGGCATTTCATGCTTGGTGCACTGCGAGAATTGTCCCAATAAATCATGGTGTGGTCAAATAAAGCCAAATTAACGAGTTTGATGCCACTAAATAATGCCCATGCTTATGAGAACTGGAGAACAATGAGGGTAAATTATCTGATTTTCCAAATTAATGTGGAAAAAATTAGCAAGCTTTTACTGTAATTACATCTCCGATGTCACGAACCACATAAGGATTCACTAATGCAGTGCCTCACAGCTGATCTATAGTACCAGAATTGTTGGTACTATACATCAAACTGTGTTTACAAGTTGAAGTGCTGTGTACTGTACTGCAAGTGATCTTAAAAAGTTGAAATAGCTGGTAGAAGTGAATCATGAAAGAACATAACGTGTGCAGGCAACAAGTGGTGCTACCGCAACCAAGATGGTGCTGATACGTTTTGTGTCCACTTTTTCCTCCATCATAAAGTGCCTCTTCAGTTGATATTTGGCATATTTATTGTCTCGTTTTCTTGTGTTGGTGTCTGCATGTCTTACACTCTTTCATGCGGGTGCACATTAGGCTGTCCCTAATACGCGTGAAATTTCATAAAACTTGAGAAGAAATTTCTTGGTGATTTGATTTGTGGGGTTTAACGTCCCAAAACCAGCTGTGATTATGAGAGACGCCGTAATGGACGTCTCCAGAAATTTCGACCATCTTGGTGTTCTTTAACGTGCACTGACATTGCACAGCACACGGGCCTCAGCATTTCGCCTCCATTGAAATGCAGCTGCCGCAGCCGGGATTCGATCCCGCGACCTTCGGATCAGCAGCCAAGTGCCGTAACCACTAGACCACCGTGGCAAGGCAACGAAATTTCTTATCTTCAATACCACATAAAAGAGGGCAGGATGAAAACGTAAGCGAACACAGAAGGAAACCTGCACTATGAAAGTGCCAACACCAAGGCTTACCTTTGTGTCTCAAGTACTCGGCCTCCAAAGCAGCAACATGAATGTAACATTGTGCAGCCTGCAAGTCAAGAAAGAATGCAGACAGTCAATCAACATATCAGAACATTACACAAGTTCTAATAAAGCGCAGTCCCCACATCAAACTACAACAGCTCGGTCTATGCTACACATTTAATAAGGTATTGAAGTGGCAATGCCTCCATAAATTGTGCCCGCTTCTTGTTGCAAGGGAGCTGGAACAGATACCCTGTAACGCTGTCCTCTGATCCAAAAAGCGCATCGATGGGCCAGTTTGTCTACTTATTCTTAAAAGAGAGAACTGAGGTCCTGTTGTGAGATTGCGGGTGGTGTAGGGGTGGTGCCATACTTCATACAGTGACGGAGAGGTCATCTCATTCCAGGGGCAATGCTGCAGTAAGCATACATCTACCATATCTTAAAGTGATCTCTAAATTTCCTTAGTGTGAGTTACATACATCAGTGCTGAACTGTGAACTGCTTTTCTTCTTTTCTAAATGGTTATGAAGACGAAATATCCCACCTCGGTGTAACTGCTGTTCTTGATGTGGTAGGCAGCCATGCTCTCGAGCCAAGTCTTGCGCAAAGCTGGTGTGGCTGAATAGCTGTTGGCCAGGCTGTGCTGCAAGTCCACCAGCATCTCGGGATCGTTTTCGTGTTCGCGCATCTGCGTAGTTGCCATGAGCACCGTCCGTATCTTCTTGGTTAGCTCCTTGACCTCACTTGGGAATACTGCAAGGACAGGTGCAGACATCTAAATGTCAGCCTTTCTCAGGTTGTATCACAATGTACCACGTGCATCACAATGTACCAATAATGAGCAGTCAAATGTCTCAATGTAATGTGCGCGATGTCATACACATGGTGGGAGTTCTTAGCGATTCCACCACGACCTGCAGGTGCATCAAACCCGCCAGCCGCATGGGGTTGGTGCTTCTGAAATGTGGTATTTCGTCGTTGACCCCCTTGATAAGTAAAATATTGGCAAGTTAGTGTATTTTTGCATGCATTCGTTTTTGAATGCATTTGTTTTTCCGGACTGCCCGACTTTCCGGGCGTTTTTCCATCCGCGAGAGGGTCCGGAAAATTGGTCGTTGACTGTACTGTAGACGGCATCCCTGTCAAGGCACATTAAATAGGCTAAGTAGTGTGAGAAATGACATTGGCTGTATAGTTGAAAGCATACAGTAACGAGTGATGACTAATCTCATGAAACCGTCATGTTACTAGAAGTGAAATCTTGAAAACACCACTGCATGTATTTAGGGACCACCGTCATGCTTCAGCAGCTACACAGAAGTCAGATTACACTTAATGCATCCTATAATTCCAATCTCTTACATCCACTAATCCCCTGTATGTGTACTGTAAGGTGTTAAAGAATTTCGGTTCTCTCAATGCATAAACATGATTGGCCCAATAGAGGTGCTGCAGTGTTCGAATAATTGGCCGTGCTTGAACTTAGTGACTACTAAAGCCTGAAGACAGCGGCACACAAATTGAAGAGGAAGATAGGCATTGCTCTGAAAACTAACATGCCCTCTCAACCAGCAGTTCCATGTCTACATCCAGTAGACAAACATTAACATTTTAACGCTCAAATATAAGAAATATATGAAGAAAGGAAACTGGAATGAAACATTGCATCTTATCATATCAAAGCACAAATGTAGAGAGAATGTTTTAAGCCTCAAAATAGTATTACTTATCAGGACTTAATGTGGTTGGCACATGCATTTCAGCACGCTGGTGGTAAAACAAAATACACAACATTATGAAAGAAATGTGCCAACAACATATGCAGTACTTGGTAGACAATTTATATGCTACACGTTCATTTCAGCTCAACACAACTCCTCACTAAAGACCAAGTGATAGTAAAAGAGCTCAATCATAGCCTAAACATTGTGCACGTGAGACATCACTCTCATTCACCAACTGGTTTCACACACTTATGTTAGGAGGGCTGTATCACCATTTGCAGAACACTTAAAAATCAAGAACACTTGATCGCCTTTGAAAACATTTCTAAAAAGGTTCAATACCTGTTCTCTGCATGGCTTTGTCACCAGATGCATAATTGTTGATAATGGACAGGCTTTCCTGAAACCTTGCTGTGTTCAGCCCAATCACTTCACCCAGTAATCTCGAGACAGAAACTATCAACTGAAAAGGAACAAAAGTGAGCACAACGAAGTTTAACCAGATATACAGCGAAATAGAGCAGTCGAATGAATGACATATCATGATGTTGGCACAGCAACAGAGAAGCATTGATCAAGTTATCAAACATTTATACTACTGAACGTGAGAATCAGCATTTGGCGAACTCTTAAGCAACAGCTCTCTCTTTTTTTTATGGGCAGTGAGAATCAGAATTATTTTAATGTTGATAAAAGAGTAATGGCTACAGGATGTGCACAGCTTCACAGAAGTAGGTTGCACAGTTGAGAAACTAAACTGAGAGCTGCTGCGCATGATAACCAGAGTTACTGAAACAAACAGCGACAACAAGATGAGAAATTTACTGTTCTCTGCTACCCCTACTGCTGCTCTTCGCTGTGGAGCATTATGGGTTCACTGTGCCATTACCAGCTAAATTCCACATAACGGCTGCATACGAACTTTGTGCAATAGATTTAACTTCTAGTGCAAGTGATGCAGACGTGATTACTCAACCTGTGCAAATTTGCCAGAGCAGTGCATACCTGTAGGTGCACCCTGGTGAGTCCCTGCCTCCGGGTGAACTCAAAGTTGCTTCGCATCAGCAGGTACAGCAAGGCACAGGCTTCGTTGCGCACAGTTGACAACTTGGAGTTGCAGCACCGGAGAAGCTGCGCCAAAATAAGCCCACCATGCTCGAGACATGCAGCAAAGGCACGAATGAACGACACAGCTGCATGTGAAGCAGCGATAACTATACAATCAACCTGTCTTTATTCAAACCTCCACACAGCCCACACAACAAAGGAAGTTTCAAGGAACCAAAGAACTTCAATGAAGCGATTCGCTTAAACTATGCTGTCATGGCTTTCGGCCCTAATTTGACACCCCCTGAAATCGACAGTCCCATGAAAGGTAAAAGCATGTATACAAGGGGAAAAAGAAAAGAAAGAGAAATACCTATTGCAATGGCTATACGAAGCCACAAAACATGACCACCATGGCTTGACTACCAATGATGTCCAAATACCCTAGCGCAACTTTAGTGAAACCTGCGTAATAAACTGACAGAAGAGATTTACCCAGATGAAGCATTCTACTACATGACGTCGCAGCACTTTCTCATTACAAAAAGGAAATAATGTTACCTGTGAAATATTCTGCCATGAATATGCGAGCCAAATTACTAGCAGTATTCCACTGCATGCCATACATAACAATCTTGGTCTAAAAATGGATCTCTTTCGAAAGCACTTTTTGAGGCACTATGTACCTATGAATGAACTCGTACAACATTGTGTTCAGTGCCATGCCTATTACGTCACTCTTTCTTCTAACCATTTCTGCAAGAATACATTCATGCAAATAGACATTATGTACAAGCTAAGATGTGAGGGAAAGGGAGGCAGAGAAAATGAGAAGCTTATGCATTGAGGTAGGAACATGAAGTAAGTCACTGCTTTGAGTAAAACTGTTTTGTTTTCATGAGGTTCATTCCCGAAACATACCAGAAGTTTATGTAGAACACGCTTTAGAGGAGAACACTAAAAAATTGTGGGAGAACGGGTATGGACAGGAAAGACTGTTCTGAAGTGTGCAAAATAATTACAGCCAACAATGGGAACGAGGGATGTCAAGATTTAATGCTGGGGCTGGTGTCCTGCCCCTCCCGATGGACCAGTTGTAGGATGTGCGTGTAATTACAAGGCTCCTCAACATCTTTTTGCTAGGGATGTGCTAATATTAGAATTTTCAAAGAATTTTCAAATAGTGTTTGCTATTCAATTCGATTCATACTCAGTTTTTACTATTTGGACTTTTTGAAATTTATAACTAAGGGGCAAAATATGCTATGTCTCGTGACAAGTCATTCATGCATGTAGTATGCTTTGCCGCATAACAGTTGCACAGTGCAGTGAAGCTAGCACTCGTTCACTCCAGCTATGCTAACACTTGCATAGTGCAGCGAAGCTAATGTTTGCATGCAATGGCTAAGCTAGCACTTGTGTACAGCAGTGAAGCTATTAGTCACATACTGTGATGAAGCTAGCACTCTCATTCTACGCTGTTGCCCATGTTTAGCAGTAAATTTCTCTGTAATTTCACATGGTATTCCTTGAAAAATACTCATAGATCATTAGAAAAATATTCAATTTTACTTCAAACTTAAAATTTTGCTCTTTGCACACCTCTACTTTTCACTTAACTTAAAACTGAAGTAGGCTAGTGTAAGCACATGATCGACAACAGTCTAAGATATTAAATTACAGGCCTTTTACATGCAAAACAAGAACATGATTAGATCAGTTACGAACATGTTGAGCTCCTTAGCACACCCTAAAATCTATGCACACAAATGTTTTTGCATTTTGCCCCATCAAGATGATGCTGTTGCGCCAGGAATGGAACTCGATCGTGCCCTTGTCTTTAGCAGCACAATGCCGTGGCTGCTAAGCTACCACAGTGGGTTTCTGGCAGTTTAAGTATTAATGTAAATAAGATCACATAACAAGATGGCAAGATGGGCTAGTTGGTAAACATTCACCATGAAGCAATAGCTTTGTAGCGCACGAAGACACCGACAAAAGTCCTGTCAACTTTCTGTTGTCTGCGTCTTCACGTGCTTCAAAGCTATTGCCTCATACAAAAGTCATTTCTCAAAACTGAAGTGTAATAAGCCAGAAGTACAGTAAAAAGGAACAGCTTAGTGCTTACCTCAAAGCAGAGCTTTCCACAAAGGAAGGCATCACCTTGGAAGAGGGCAACGGGAAACTGGAAACAGGTCAAAGTGCAACTTAAACCAGAGAATTGCTGCTGTGCAAAGCAAAGTTTACATGCCCCTAAAGAATGTATAGTGGCTAGAAACATGAAAGTATGTGTCATGCAATCCATATACAAAATAGTGCATATGCCACACAATAGAGATGAACACTGTAATAACAAGTCTGAAGGTGTTCACAAAAGCTTCAGTATAGAGGTAACTTGAGATATGCATAAAATAAATATTTAATACAGAGATATTCAAGGGGATTTACAGCTGCTTCATACACACAACAATTTGCTATAGCTTGGTTCACTATATCTGGTTCCACTGTATTGCATATTTACTACCTTAAAGTGTCGCAGATCTGAACCTTTATGTACGGAGTGACAGTGCTTCTGCAAAAGGCTGCAGTGCACAGCTTGCACGCTCATGACCAAAATGTAGTTTGCTGAAGTTACACACTTGGGGCACCAGTTGTAGCTGTAGTGTATAAAGCAGTTACTCTCTGCCAAACATGGCAAATTAGAAACTTATGAATGTACTACCTGTGTGTAGATCCCACAGCATTGCTTGCTAAGTATCAAAGTACACATACCATATCACATGAAAGAATGAAAAAGTAAGCTGAAAGAAAATAATTACAGAAACCTATACTGTTATGTCATGCCAATACTCCTATGCAAGTAAGTGTCTGTGACAATTCACTGCTGAAAAATATATTTGTGGGCCTCAAATTTTAACTAGTGTGCTTTAATTGTGCTGAGAACCGAGTGCGCTTTCAGGGAAGTTTTGAACAGTCTCCGGCAAATGCAACGGTGTTTATGCCCAACATCGCAGAAGCTTTCTGACCCTTTACCCTACTCCCGCTTATACATTTGCTGTCTGGTCTCCAGGTGCTGCTGGTTATGTAGTTATAAACAGCCCAAAACAGGAAAGTTGCTTCTCTTCTAGTGTCTTGGTTCTCACATATATGTTGTCTCTATGCAGTTGTTTTGCCGCTTGCTGCAATCCTGCAGGCACTATGGTTGCAAGCTAGGCATATTTTTCGCATTAGGCTCAGAACTCAGAAACAAAGGTTTTACTAAACAAGAAGCTATACAATGAAAACTGTAGACGTTACCCCACCTTTTTCTCCCTTCTATCACAGGACTCCGATGCAAGGTAGCAATTTGGGCGAGTTGGTAAAACTTCACAGTGAAAGCAGCACATACACACAGACGAAGAACAAGCTCACGCTGTTCTGCTCCTTCTTTGTGCGTATGTACACTGTTTCCACTATGAGGACTGTGCTACAATACTCGTTAAGAGAAAACGCAAGGATGAAGACAAACAGGGTAGGGAACCTTGTTGATGAAGGCTCGCAGTGCTGCAAAAAGGTGACGAAGCAAGTTTTCAGACTGGCCCACTTCAAGGAACGACAGGTAGATGTCAAAAAGGCGCCTCATGGTCGGGTTGTCCCCATCGTTGAACAGCAGCGAGTCCTTGAAGCGGCCACAGTACAGTCCCAGGACATCCAACGTGATAAGGCCAACCTCGGTGGCCATGTTGGCCTCCAGCAGAGCCCGGTAGAAGCTGTCCCCGTCGACTTCGCTGCCATTCTCTGTTGGAATAGGAAAGAATAGAAAAACTGAGGGATGAATACTAAATTTGTTAAGTTTGTCTTATTCTTGTTCTGTTACTGGTGTATTTCTTGCTTACATGCATAACTTTCATTTTTTATTTGCTTGCTGTTTTTTTTTTATCAGTTGCCTATCTGTAGCCTTTATTTCTCTACACATGTACTCACAGGACGTACCCCTGACAGCTTTTACTTTGGGACCTCCTTCTGTGTTATATTCATTTTGTATTTGTACTTGTATTTGAAGAAAACCTTAAAACCCTGAATCTTGGAGAAAAAAAAAAAGACCACTTTTCTCATGGTGTGCTTTTAAAGCTATTGCTGTTACAAGCACCCCCAGCCCCACAACATTTAAACAATAATATATTATTAACTAAAGATCATATATTTACAAAACTGGCTAATTTTCTCAAAGTATTTTAGGGCCAAATTTTGGATACCTGAAAACACTTACTGACTCTGACAAACATTCAGCTACCATGGAAGGTACTGATTAGCCCTGGCTAACAACAGTTATTTTACTTAAAAATTGCTCCACGCCCTTGGATGAGAACAACATCAGCGAAGCGAGAAATCAAGGCTGTCCTAGACTTTTTCATTAACACAGGCTAACTCCAAGGCTATGAACATTCTGGTTTTAAACGACAGCTCCTCACATGTCTCTCTTTTTGCCTTTCCCTCTAAGCATAGTAGCTGGCTCAACCACTTCACAGAGCTGGAGTGATGCAGTAACCATCCACAGGTTCTTTCACCCCTGCCTCTCCCCTTCCCCCCTCTCTCTCTTCCCCTCTCCCATCACCACACACACACTCTGCCCTCTTTCTATTTAGCACACCCAACATACATAGCCTTTCTGTGCACTTGTATGTCATCTAAGCACTTCCAACACCTGTGGTCCTACTGTATAGGACTACAATATTCAACGATAAATTCTTTGCAAACATTTTTTTCAGCTTATAACTGTCAGCGGTGAATTAGTGGAAAATTGAACACTATGTTCAATTTTGTAGATAGCATCATAAGAAATGTAGTCACTCCCAAGACAGCAAGAACAAGGGCAAAAGGAAACAAAAGTGACATCAACAAAATGAAAGCATCTTATCAGCAGTGCAACTACACTACAGTGAAGTAGATGGGTGCAATGAACTATCACCTCCTATGTGTAGTAGATGTGCTGCTTAAAACTAGTTTAAGAAGTAAAGATCAAATGTTAACAAAGTTGATGTTAAGTGCAACCATTGGCAGCAGAGAGTACGTTTTTCATATGGCTACAATATGTGCTTGACATCAATAAATAAGCTGCAGTGACAAGCCATAGCAATTAGCCATAAAAATGTTGCAAGCAGCTTCCGGCTTGACAAGCTCTCACTTACGTTATTAATAGTAGCTAGCCCAGTAAAATGTGCTCCTTGAGATATCACAATTGCTACAAACGGAGGAGCATACTCCATTGGTTTCAGAAATTGACAGCACAACAAATTGATTTTGCACTGCCTCGACAATCTCATGCTCTTTGGCCTTTTCTTGTCAGGAAGCCGAGACAGCATACAAGGTATGCCAAGTATGTATATGTATGACAGGTAGCCAAAAAAAATTTAACACCAAGGAAGTGCTAATACACGGCATGGCCAATGCCCTGCTGATGAGTGATGGTGCACATGAGTGACATACTGAGGTTTCCTAAGAGATGCCTGTCTCAAGCTCTATATTTAAAATGGATGGATGATGATGGTCTCTTCCATCTCCCTTTTGCTATAAATGAACATTTCTGAAGTGCCTCTTTTATCAATTCCTTTAACCTAAGCTTCAAACACAACTTGAAGGCTAATAAGATAAAGCTGGCTGTTTTTCAGTGACAGTCTTAAAGAGGGCAGTGTTTCAGTATGATCCTGTTGCATTTGCTCTGGCTGTTACCACTGCAAATATCAACACAATTGGAAATTACAAAATAAATGAAAAATACAGGCTGGCTTACCCATGGCTGCATTCTCACTGTAGGTGCTGTTGCATCGTTGGGTGAATGTGGGCGGAGCTGTCCTAGCAGGCAAAGTCATGGCTTTGGCCTGTGCACTTGAGGCCTGCTGATTCCTTGTTTTTTGGTTTTGAATATGAAAGCAACAATGACACAGTCAGTCAGCACACTCGTCTTGGAGCAAGCGACAAGAGTTCTGCAGTAGAATTTTATGCTAAAAGGGGGTTCATCATTTGTCCTACATCCCTACATTATACCAAAAATCTGCATAAACACCTGACTGCTACATTGCCAAACGTGGGCCTGAAGCGCTTACTTAAAGGAGTACTAATCACCTTGCATAATAGAAAACAGCAAAAAGAGAGAGAGAGAGAGAGAGAACAACGAAGGAAGTGGGGGCTTAAATATGCTTTATGAATGATGACAAACAATTCAGAACTTCACTTCAGGTTAAATGAAATAAATTTACAGGGTATAACATCCTAATGCAGTAAAATGTTACTCAAGATGCATGGTTATAAGAGACACTTGAAAATGCTTTGATTAGTTCTATATTCGCCATGTTAACAACATTCATACAAGAGACATGTTTGCAAAAAAAGGAGGTCCGTTACTAAGGGCAACTTTTTCAGGTCCCTAGAGTAAATCCTTCACTATTCAGAAGAGACACATCTATGGATGTGTTCACCTTGTGTAACACCTGTGCTCCGAAGAGCTTAGAGATCATGCAATCTTCTAACAAGTAAATTGTGCAAGTCCCTTTGAGAAACTAGAAGCTGGGGGAAAGGGAAGAGACAATGAGGACATTTCAGGGCAGAAACTGCCTAGAGTTGAAGCTGACGAACATCTAAGAATGCTTCAAAGGTAGTGTAGGCAACAGGAGGCTCACAAAAGAAGTGCTTCTTTACCTCCAGAAGTTGGAAAGGAAGCTAACACAATCTGTAGTCCCCCCAAAAAAATAAACTACCCTGAGCGATTTCCTGTAGATGTCTACAAACTTTGGTGGTGATGCATAACAAAGTGATTTGGTGCAGTGTTTCTTGAATTTTTAGTTACAAGAGACCTTGGTTACAAGAGAGATGTTTCCTGGCTCCCTCGAGTGTCTCTTTCGTCGAGGTTTTACTGCAGAGTTCTTTCTGCATTTCACCTTTGCGCATGCTGTTCACGCAAGATTGTAGGAACATTGCGAAATTCTTTCTATGGCCATCGACTCTTATAAAATCACACCTGGTAAACATAGCAGTTGATCTAGCACTCCAAGAATTTTCAAACTGGTTTCTGCAGAACTCAGGGGTTCTACGAAAGGCATTTTAGGATTCTATGAATGGCCAGAATGAGCCCAACGTAATGCGGTTCTACTCCTATCAGCACACAATTTCTCAATTTAAACAAGAAAATTTGCATTGCATTTTGGGTTTAATGAAGTCATCCCACACCACGTTCACAGATGGCCAGGAGACCCATCCATCAGCAGCCTTGAGACTTTTCGTTATAGTGCGCACATTAAAATTTATGCCACTCACAAATCTGTATCTGTGGCGGTCACATGCAGCAAGCACTTCTAATTCATGCTCACAAGTGCAGCTTGTAGCCTATGTGCGAGATTCAATTGGGAAATTACGCCAGCCGAGAGCTACTTGTCTGCCTGGTCGTGTCCCCCTTGTTGGCGACCAATGATGATATTGACGTTTGTGGGAATTGCGCGTCCAGCCAGGAACTATCGGCACATGTTGCGCAGTAGTTGTGCATTTGGTCCACATATTGGCTATAAAAGCAGCTTCCAATGTGGTGCCTGGACAGTCGGCAATAGCCTGGCAGCAGGAGCAGTCAGGAAAGTACGCACGTGTGTTTTATGTGCCCCGGCAGGGCGAAGGCTAGTGGGCAGCCGGTGCTCACGTGAGTGTTTCAGTGTAGTTTAATTATTCATGTATTGCTACTAATAAACATTCGTTTTGAGTTCTGCATCAGCGGTTGCATCTCATCTTTAGGCGGACGTTGAACCCCTTCACGTTCAAATGGCATTTTGTAACAGACATGTGGGATGTATTCGCCTGTTATTTGTAGCTCATGCCATGATCACGGTCACATGGCATAGTACTATATGCGTGCCTGTTGCACACTCCATTATGTTGGTATAAAAATATGCAACATATGCTTTGGTGCACACAAGGGAGCATCAAATGGCGAGGAGTCATAGAAGCTCTGTGATGCAAGAGCATTTAGGCTCTCTCATGCAACCGGTATATCATAGGTCATTCAGGGGTGCAATTTACGTATACTATTTGGCAACTGGCATTATTAAATTTTTTAGAGGTAAACCATCCTACACAATTTATTTGTGTGTAAACACATTTTATGGCGTATGGCGCCTAAAGCAGCAGCAATATGGCTTGTGCTTTACAATATAGGGAAGAAGGACCTGTTTATCTTATGTATATGTTATTGTGTCTTCCTGACAAAGAGCACTGGTGTTCAAGATTAAATATCGCACAGAATATTAAACATCACACGCCAATGTGGTGGTGGCAATATTTGCTTAGGTCATATCATTCTTGACCCTTCCCCTCTTGCATTGTATGCTTTAAGCACAATGATGGAAAGAGACAAGAGGTTCCTTGGCACTCTGAAGAAGCTATTGGGGGTTCCTTTTTTATTTAAACAAATTTTTTTAAAGGCTCCAATCTTCCTCATTATGATGATACTTATCAGTACAGATAATGAAATGCTATCAAACTACCTGTTTCTATGTATGATGTAAAAGAAAATGGCACAATGTTTTCAGCACCTACTGAAGTGTAATACCATCAAAGAAATGAGAAAAGCTTTGTGCACTTACCGGCCTTTGAGGATGTGCTTCTTGCCCATGTATCTGAACTGATGCAAACAGAGCCTGTGCAAATATAGAGAAAAAATATGCATTAAGGCATTTTGAAAGACAGTTTTACACATCCCAGCAAAGCACATCCACTGTGTTTATATGCACTTGAGATAAATATTTAAAAATAAGACGATGATGATGATAATAAAAACTTAAACTTACTCCAGGAGGTGAAAGAAGTCAAGTAAATCGCAGTCTCTGCACTGCTGCCACCAGCCAATCAGTAGGTCTGCAAGCAAAATGGATGCATTATAGTACCTTAAATACCTGTAACTACAGCAATTACACACCAGCAAGTTAATAAGAGTGCACTCTGATGAAATGCCATAGTTTATGGCTTGGTATGTGTGTCCTGTGCGCCGCTCGCAAAAGAGTGAAATGCCTAGCAAAAGAAGCCCACGCACAGCTGTGTGTGCAAATTGCAAGGAGGTTGTTTTACAGCTGAATTGCATTAAACAGTGTTTCTAAAACTGAGTCATATACAAAGCTAATGTTTCTACGAATAGATTAAATCAAGTGGAATGCTGAACGTTTCTTTAATGGTTTAAAAATAATCGCCGGCCTTCTCAAGCACAATTTTCACAGTGCGATATTCGCAACTACAGAATGTTTCTGTTGTTATACACGGCACAGTATAAACCATGCTTTAGGAGAAGCACACAGTCAGCATTCAGAATAAATGAACAGGCTGTTCAGAAACACAGGGCACTCCAGAGCATGTGTGGGCATGCCTTATCACATAAACATTATAAAAATAATGCGTGGGTCAATGCCTGTGTATAGCCTTCAAAACCAAATCAGGCATGTGTCGTCTGCAGCAATGGTGGAGTGAAAACACAAAAAAAAAAGAGTCCCTTTCTTTAGTTATAAGGAGTAAGCTGCTGCTTTACAATGTATGCTGAAGCAAAAGATAGTCCAATCTTATTCAGCTGGAGTACCAAGAGTATGTCAACTGCCGATTGCGCTACACAAGCTTCACTGCGAGTGATCATGCTTACCCGAAAAAGCGTGGCTGTCTAAGCAAGACAGCATGCTCTAGCAAAGCAGCCCTCAGCAAAGGGTTCATGGAAGCATTACTGGGGTCATCAAACTGCAGCCATGTCAAGCTCTACAGCAGTGTGTGACACTGTTGCTTCTGCAGATGATTCCAGACGCTGTTCGAATTTTTTGAACCACTGTGCAATGTGGTGCATGCTACTATGCCATCATTTCATGCAAGAACTGACAGGCCAAATATGGTCACAAGTGGTGACTAGAGTGAATAAACTGACAACGATAAACCCCCATACACGCTGATAAACCTCCATTGCAGAATGATATGCACTACACTAAAACCTCATAGATACGTAACTGCCGGGAAAACATGGCACAGATACGTACCCAAGTGCTATACAAGGCTTTTTCCTACTTCTTACCAAGGCAAGGGGGAAAAAAATTTGGCTCTCGCACATGAATGCACAGTAGCACACAGTAGCAATACGAAGGAACATTTTGTAACTGACAGAAAGCGTAAGTGCAGCTTTCTTTTTGTACCTGTGACTTGTGCATTATCTGATACCGAAACTTCCACTCCTTCACTAAAGCACAGTACCTGCTGCTGTGCAGAGCTGATAGTTCATATCGTAGGTATTGGACTTGCTACATTCTGTCCATAGTTAAAACATTGCAGATGGAGGCCTCAAAGAACAAGAATAACAAATTATTCAATGTTTAATAAACAACTCATGCCAGAGGGTGGCAACAGCAAAACCAGTGTCGTTGAGGTATAGGACAGCAGGACAGTGAAACATCAGAGGAGGGAACAGCAACGTCTTTGCCCTACTCTCACCAGCATCCAAGCCCCCTGGGCAGCACACAGGTTTTTATAACCCGCAAGTTGTCTAGGCATACCATCGCAGTGTTTCACAAAGTACTAGTGATTGGCAGCAAGTTGTACTCGCATGTTTGTCGGCAGCCTTCATCCCACTTTTATGCATATTTGTCGTTTATCCATATATTCAGAACTAATCCTCTGTCCACCCATCTCTACATTAACTGAAGAGGTAACAGATGTTTCCCAGCAAATCTGGGTGTCGTACACTGAAAGTTGAGGGGTATGGTTAACCCGAAAAAATGTGATTGTCGTACACACTAGCACATGGACGATATCTTCAGGTTCATCACAGCTACATTTTAATTGTTAGTATAATTGTGAAGTCAGTCTATATTGAAGAGCTTTTACTAGGACAACTCTATCATGGAAATGCAAAGCAAATGATACGCCCTCTATGAAGCAAGAATAAATTCTTCTCATAAATTCTGAACAACCAATATTAAGATTCAGAATCAGATTCTTCTCATCTAACATCTTCTGAGTCGTCACTGTGTTGTTGTGTTTTAAGGGGAGATGCGGGTCGAAAAACGCGAGTTTTCTAAAAAATTATCGATTTTTTGTTTTCACCTGTTTTGTTAAGATTAGTACCCCTACTGTTCCGAAAAAAAAAAAAAAAATCTATGTCGAGACTCAACTGGAAATGCTTTAAAATTGCGTCTAAAGAGCACAAGGTGGCTGTCAAAAGGCCGAAAGTGTGTCATCTTCGAGCACCTTGCCACTGATAATGCGCCGCTGCTCGCCATTGTCGACCACATGAGGCGAAGAGCCGAGCCTCACTCTTCAAATAACGACGGTTTCCCATGCTGCTGCAGCGCAAGAAATAATAAAGAGAAGCACGCTTTTGCCGGCTTTTTCGAGCGCCGCGACTGGCTTTTAAATCACGTGGTACGGATCGGGAGCCGCCATTGGCCGCTTCGCACCTGTGTGTGCTGTGAAGCCTACTTGCAGGATCCGTGTCTCGTCGAGCAGCGCCGCTGAACAACGCTTTTCTCGAGTGCTTATCCGTTATGGATGAAGAAAGCCGTAGGAAGAGCGGTCACCGCCCTGTGAAGTTTCACGCGGCGCACAAATTTCGAGGACGCCGGAGCAAATCAAAGCCGAACACTCAAACCACGAAAAGATCGTCTGCTGCCGCAAGGCGTAGTGGCAGTGACACCGATGCGTCCGACGAGTTTGCCGCGGCATTCGAATATGTGAGTGCCTCCCAGAAAAAGATCGGACTCTTCGAAGACGAAGAAAAATCACAGGACGACGAGTCTTCGTTGATTGCTGATATGACAGCACTGAACGTGCTTGTGCACGGTGCAATGTGTCCGATGTGTCGCCATTTGGGATTACGTGTCCGGGAACCGGCCGACAAACGGAAAGGACTTGCGTCGTTCGTGGAACTGCACTGCCCAAACAGTGAGTGCCCCGAAACTATTCTCTCGGCGACATATACTTCGCGACGAGTAGCTTCAGGCGGGGAGGCCAGCGTGAGCGCGGCGGGTGACGGACTTAACGCGAGGAGAACATATGACAGCAGAAAGAGCCGTGAGGACCAAACCTATGGTGTTGGCGCATTTTAATGTCAGTGGCCACTACAAGGAGGATTGTTGTTTCTTGTGTACAAATTTCGTCGCATTCGATGACATCTTTGATAAATAAACATGCAATTTGACTTTAAAACTTGTTTTTCTCAAAACACAAATTTTGCCATTTTTGTCAATGTGCCCCTCCTTTTTCGGGTACTTCTAATGCTCAGATCTGCATGAAATCTTTCCCAAATTTTTTCCAAAGTACGAGAAATGCAATTATCTTGTTTAAGTTTCAATATTCTTATTATATAATAAAAAAAAGTTATGTAAACTTTTACTAGGGTAGGAGAAATATGAACTTCCCACGTCAAAATTTTTCACGTCTAGTACATATTTTATATGGACTTCCTAATTAGTTATTTGCATTCCACACTTCATTTGAAACATTATGAACTATCAATTGTAAAAAAATATTGAAGTTTAGGTCTGAAAAGAGGGGGGGCAAAAGGCTTAAAAGTCTTCCACTTTGTCATGTTGCAGAACTAAAAGTATGCAACTTGCAAGAAAACTAATTATATATTTGAAATCAGTATAAAAAGTTCTATAAGCAGCTCAAGTTTCATTGCTCTAGGGTGAATATTAAAGAAAAAGTGTCTTCGAGTAGCATCTCCCCCCTTAAGAGTATCTTTACTTCAATATCACATACGCCACTTAAAGCTCATTCAAACTTTCTGGCTTCAAGGTCTTCCAGTAAATGTCTCTTCACTTCCTCTACTTACATATAATTCTAGTTTTGATAAATGCAAAGATCGGTCAAAATGAACATGAACCAACTACTGTAGGAAAATATTGTTACATGGCGATTAAGGACGCTGACCTGGAGTGGGGTGTACAGTTACAGAGATCTGGAAGGCACCCAAGAAAGAAGACAATGATGTACCTTGGGTGAGTGTGGTATGACTCCCAGCTTGGTCAGTGTAAAATACAAGCGCTGTAAATAATTTCACCGTTTGTTCTGTTCCATTTCATTACAATGTTTGACATGTATACACCATCAATCCTTGCAAAATTTTCGCTGACATGCATCTCCAGCTGAAAGTTCGTTGTAGGATTGCCCTTCCTCAGTACTACACAGGCAGTTGTGCATGGAAGGAAACAAGGGTAGAAATCCAACAAAAAGTCCATTTACAAACCTTCGTTCAGCTGCTTGATGAGGTAGAGAAAACAGACCAACAGGTCCTTGATCTCGGAGGGCTCGAACTTGTCATACCTAACAATGCCTGTGGGGCTTGCAAATGGCAAAGACTGCGACCTGACGAGAAAAGCGAAAAATACCAGGCTGACAATGTCAGCTGCACATGTGTAAAGACAAGAATAGAGCACTGAAGTCAAAGGAGACATGCCATGCCTGGTAAAGTGACACCCTGGCAATCACACCCAAAGCTCCTAGATGAATACCTTGCATTATACTGTCTTAAAATCTAGCTACAGTGAACATACCTTATATTAATAACGAGCAAATCGTAAAGTGAATTGAATGTGCTTACTGTAAGGTGTCAATCAGAGAAAGTACCATGAGGAGAGCAGATACACAAACATATAAAAGGGTGTGAATGCATTTACAAGAAACTTGACCCCTTAAACCTGAATGTGACGTTGGAAATTATTTCAGCTCAGCCAAAGCTTTGCAATCGTAGCGAAAGAACTGGTCTGGAGATGTTTGATTGAGATGCCATTTATTTAATGATGGAGGTGAAAACTACTAGGCTCATCCACGAGCATGTGTGCTTGATTCCTTCAGCTTCCTCATCTTTCTAAGAGTCCAGAACACTCCTCATTGCTCTGATCCACTATTTTTCTACAGCAATAACATACACAAATGACCCTAAAGTGTTTAGCTGGTAAGCAAATACACCAACAACATTATCAGTGACAGACTCCTGAATTATTTTCAGACAGCAGTGCTGCCTAGAGCGACATCAATATAAGCGAAAAGCCCATAGAAAGGAATGCTCCAACATATGACTGGCATATATGGCAGCTGGTGTAATGTTGAAGCGATGGGTTAAACATCTTTACATGTATAAAACAGGCCCCAAACTTCTCCAGACACAATGAGCCCAAAAACGCGTTTGTAAGAAGGAAGTCGCTTTTAAAAAACACTCAAAGTATGCACAACAGAGCCGATGTGATGGTGTGATAATCCAGCTCACCTAGCATGACCCTTGCTCGCTAGGCTCCCATCTCGTGTGAAACACTGCGCTGATCCAACATCGCCGTTACGGACGGGTGCGTCGATCTCCTTGGCAGATGAACTTGATGGTGTGGAGGACTCGCTTTCCAGTGACGTGCACGAGCCGTTGGTGGCAAACGTGACTCCCATGTGTGGAAGTGGTGCTGCAATAGAGCAATGCAAAATGTCAACAAAAGGTTGGACAACTGAGAGACTGTGAAATGGCACTTCTTTGGCAAGGTGTGCTTGAGCTGAAATCCAAAACAGAGACCAAGGATTCTTACGTCGACCCACCCAGCTTCAATCCAGACACAAGTGCTTTGTTTTGCAATAAGCTTTCATTAGAAAGTAAACTGTGCAATCTGCAACGTGGCAAGACTTGGCACTACATTCATCGCTGCTGCATTAATGGCAGTGTGTCATCCAAGAGGGTAGGTATCAGGTATGACAAAAGCAGTGCAAGGACATTTTTGATTCACTAGTCTGCCATCTTGTAAGCCCCAGTGGGAAGTTCACAAGTAAGCTGCCCATCTGTCTGAACACTTGGAAATAATGACAGTCACAACAGCACTCGTTTATTATTGGTAACTAAGCAACCCTCATATGTGTGCCACTTCTTCAGGTGTTCTGTCTTCTCTACCTATGCCAAAAATGTTAAATGATGATTTCTGCACTCACAATCAAAGCAAGCATATTAAGGTTATTATGAAAATTGAGCAATGCGAAGCTGCTGGTTAGCACTTTAGAGCCACAAGTGAGTTAGAGCCATAAAAGAATGCAACAATTTCTTTTGGTATGTTGCCACACAAGATAAACACCAGAGCTCATGCCAAACAAAAGACATATTTAGTAGTACTTAGTTTGAAGCACACATTGCAATCATTAGTTTTGTGCATCTAGCAGCACTGCTGTAACAGAGTTGGTTTTCTAATGTATAAATCAGATTACTTTGTAAGGTGCAAATTTAAAAGCATTTTGCAAATAATCGTTCCAAAATGTTCACTGCTCATGCTATGATAATTCTTAAGCTAGCAATACTGTATTAAGCATACTGTCTAAGCGCTTATCCTAACATCTAAACATTACTGTGTTAGACTGTCTTCACTATCCTCCGCATTTTCAGTTGAAGAATGCCCCATTCCATGCTAACAGCTCGTTATGGCCCTAACCCAATTGTCCACGAACATGTAATAAATGCGCATCTGTTTTTCACACCAGAGTACGAACAATCCATTGAAGGAATGAGCTTAAGACAATAGATTTCTGCACAGTCATACTGAAAAGCAGAGCCACCATGAATGAAGCGTCCATATAATATATGTGCGTTTTGTATGCAAAAAAAAACTGTGCTGACACTGTAAGACAGTTTACATAGCCACCAGGAGAAAACTTTAGGTTATTTTGCCAGCAACAGCCAACACTTTCTTTAACAAATTTTGAGCACTTGGTATGCAGCCTCAGTACCAGAAAACACACGGTTTGTCCAAGAAATCTGTCACTCCAAATTGTCCTGGCTACCATGATCACAACATACTGCTTATATGTATCACATGAAGTGAGAGTGCACGAAGCGGAAGCTGGGCCTGCTTGCAGACATTTCTACCCATTGGGTTTCGTGAGTTCCAATGTCAATGGTATTTCACTGCAAGCGCATTCATAAGCTCTCATATATAACAGAATAATACAAAAAAATCTATAAATAGGTATTGATCTTTATATAGGAATACTACTTCAGCGAATTGTATTCACAGACAAAGTGCAAAGCGTCATTTGTCATGAGAGAAAGAAAAAATGGCATAATAAAATTTTAGCAAGTTTAGTTTCCCTATAACAACGATCATTATAACTTATAATGCGGCAGTAAAAAGATGAGAAGATATATGCCTTTGCTATCAGTTTCCTTACAAGGCACTTAGAAGCACTTACAAAGCACTTACAAGTAAAAGTAACATTCAATGAGCAAAAGTATCCTTGAAATTTAGGCAAATGGACAGTGAATGTCCACCTTTCTTTTGCATATAAAATTCTATACTTTTTTTGAAAGCTCTTTCACAACAAATATCTCCTAGATCACACATCTAGCGTCCAAAACTTACTTTAACACGATTACATACTATTGGCTTTTGCCACTGAATGACAGTGTACTCACTGTCTCTAAAACTGTCAAACTTACAGTTGAGCACACATATCAAACATAATTTCATACACGAAGACCACAAGCTGCATAACACAGCAAAGCTATCAGCTACACTATGTAGACGGAGCACCAACATGCAAGGTACATTGCAATAACTATTCCAGATTTCCATATTCATAGTTATTATCATGACACAGGTTACTATTATAAACCGATGGGAAATGCGACATTTGCCGACAAATAGACATAGAGAGGCACTGTGGTAGTGTCCCAAATATGAGACATACAGTAAAGCAAAGTAATGATCATTTTGTGTACAATTGCAATATGCTGCAGCTCACTTTTTTTTTATTAGGATTGTGTTGGTAATTTTCGGGATGCACGCAATATTGAAAGACAAAAATTAAAGCTTGAAAAATAAAAATCTCATTGATTTCAGTGGCTGGAAATCTGGAGTTTTGCAAATAATAAAAAATACATGCAATATTAGTATCCACGGATGCACTACGAGCATGCACTATTTAGTCTCTATTTACTAAAAACCTTAGCAGAAATGTAAGTTGCATATCCAAGCACACTAAAACATTGCATAGGAATTCATGAAGCATATACAGAATGTTACATTTAATGTCATCAAAATATGTTCCAGTTATCTAACATATACTCGCATTATCCATTGGATAATCTCTCACATTTACCTAGTGACAGCTCTATATATTCAAACTTATTTTTATTGCAAGGATGACTTACTGAATGCTACACAACATTGACAGCAGTTTACACCCCCCCTACTATATGTTTTTCACAATCAACTTTGTGCCCACAACACTACATGTCCATTAAGCAGTATGCCTTTACAAACAAGGAAAGGTCTGAATTTGTCTATGCTTCTACTTGTGTAACACACTTTAGTCCAAGGAAGCGTGCAGTACGGAACTATAACTACAGGTAATTGAAAACAGCATATGATGTATAAGTCATAACTTTCGAACAACCCTCGGAACAAAAGCTCCTAAATGTGATGGATTAGATTCATTTTAGGACAACAAATTAGAAATTATTATGCTGTACATACAAACATAAAAAGCCAAGCCAACAGAGGCAGGCCGGGGGGCAGCAATATGTCCACTACAAAGGCGCACGAACAGAAGAAAAAGAAGCCGCTACATGAACACAAAAGCCCAATGTGCACGCTAGGACGAAAGCGAAACATCTACTGCAGCTGTTGTTGCGGGCCTCGGCGACGACACCGATTGCTACTTACTACTTGAGGAATGCGACAGGCGCCATTTTAGCCAAGCTGTCCTCTTCATCAGAGGAAGCGGTGGAGAAGCTAAAAAGCATGGCGCAAGTCAGGAAGAGAGAGAAGACAAATATGGACTCGCTTCGGGTTCCTTGAGAATTAATATATGTACCAAAACAACAAAAATACGGTATACATATATATATATATATACACACATACATTAGTGGTGCAAAACTATCCATAAATCAACTATCAATGGTATCGATATGTTTTTAAAGAAAATCGATAGTGTCAAGAAGCCTACTTGATAGTGTTACTATCGATTACAGAACTGATAGTACCGAAATATTTCACTATAATGCCATCAAAACAAAAATTGGCTGATGGTTTAGCTCCGGCAAAGCATGAACTATTGCGCACTAGCTCTCTTCCTTCACATAGTTTAAGTATTTATGCAGCATTGTCTCTGCTGTGAAGTTTCATTAGTGTGCGCTTTTCTCATGGCCTAGGCATCAGCACTGAGACAGCACTCCCTCTGTGCAGGAGCACGTATTCTAAAGGAGAGACTCGGCACACACACATAGTCGCATCTTCACTCTTGTCTGGCCTGAAGTCCCTAGATATCCTTTCTACATTTTTTAAGTAGCTGGAAGCTCTGATGTGCTGCCGACACACCTCATTGTCAGTGCCCTGTTTGGCAGCCATGTACATCTTCCTAAAGCTGCCACTTGAATGCCACAGTGAAACAGTGTCGGAGCAAGTTGCACATTTCAGTATGTTTCCTTATATTTGGTGTGTTCACTATCGTTTTTGATAGAAATACATGCGTTGATGGCCACCACTACCCTTGAGCACATACTCCACTCTAGGTGTTTAGGAAGAACATGGCTGTCAATGCAGGCTGCATGCAAGAGGGGGTGGGGAGAGGACGCAGTTGTCGCTACTTATAAAGAAGCGGTAAATCTACGGATTTAAGTCTGGCCATTACAGGAGTTTCTTGCCTCCTCTCCACCATAAGGCCTGAAGTTCTCTTTATATTCACGCTGCAAGAAGTGAGCAAGACACACAACAGCTTTTCTGCAGATTGGTAGCCCTATTGCTGAAGTAACACATGCTATCAAGAGCATTACTATAGTTATAGACTTGACAGTGTTATCACCAAGTTTTCAATTCCTGGCCAGTGATATCACAAGCAATTCTGAGATAGCTGACCACTGATAATGTTACTTCCATGTAACTGGGAACAGTGGGAATGTTTCCAAGATTATTCTTCTATGTTTACATGCGGTACATTTTGCAATTTTACATCACTGGTAAATATTCCTTGCTTTTGATAGCTCTGCTCACAATAGTTTACTCAGTAGCCCTACATCAATGCTGCACTATTAATAATATGAGTGAGCATTCAATGATTTCACTGTACAGAATATTGATAGTGTACTACAAATAGTTTTGCATCACTAGCACACAGACACATGACATACATAGAGATGCATATGCACACACACAAGCACACACACAGTGACAAAGATCACAATGTAAATGTGACAGTCGTCTAGGCAACAACGATAACATATATCACAGAGTCTGCAAGCAATATGACAAATAATGGGCTGCTGAAAGATGCCTCGTGCAAGATAGAAATATTTTTTCACTATTGCTCTTAAAAAGCCAAGTGCAATAAAGTGGACCATGTAAAGACCTTGGTGTGAAGAGCCTTCAAGTAAATGTTTACTTTTGATGTAAAGGTACAGTCGGGCAAGGACACATAGAACCCGGATAGCTCAACTTTATGTCTATATCAAACAAAATTGTGTGACGCATTCTTAAAGGGACACTTTAAACAGAAAAGCAGTTTAGAGTGACAAATCATTCGTTGAGAACTCCACTGTCATTAGTTTCAACATGGTGTGTTCAATATTAGGAGAGATAATAAAGGCAAAAGTTTCATTTTTGAATTCTGAGCTGGAACTCAGCATGTGGTGTCACAAACTCAAGTCTGGCCACATTGGCTCAGTAAATTTCACTGAAACATGCCATGTTAGGTCTCTGGCTACTTGAAACACAGCATATATAACTTTTTCCAATAAATAATTAAGTAATCCATGGCAGACACAGTTAAAATCTATGTCACACACATTAGTGCAGGAACGTCATGGTGGCATCGCCCAACTGTATATTGTTCTTGCAAGTTTTCAAGCTCGCCGAGCATCTTATGGTAGCAAGAGTTGTGCTTTTGGTATTGTGAAAAGGTAAATTACTAAAAGTAGAGAAATCCTTTTTCTATTTATGTTCCTCTGAAAACTTCATGTGGAAGCGCAGCACTGTACCGTTTGCATATAGAAAATGTTTAACACAACTTTTCATAAATCGAACCCCATGCTCCTGCAAGCATGTTTCCCCCAACTGCTCCCTAATCACTGCTAATTCAATTAAAAATGTTCACACTGATGAGACAACACTTTGGCGTATGGTGTCAAACAAGGTGGCGGATCTGAAGGGTATTACTGATATGGAGGAAATATGAGGAAAGTGCACATCTGAGCGAGGTGTACGGACAGCTCTTTCAGCAAAGGTGTGGTTTGTTCTCCCTAATGACGAATTTTCTTTAGTAAACTTCACTGCAATGCTGCCATGTCCGTGTAATGTGGCAAAGCATGCAAATTGTGGCAATAACCACCATGCAGTGAAGCTACTACCTGGTGCCTACACTTCACGTCGATTTACCAATGTGCAATTTACAATACTTTTGTGGCTATTTTCAGATTACACTTGTCTGGGTTTGACCCTACTATTGTTTACAATCACTTCAGCAAATTTGAATTTAAATTGCTGCTGCACCTGAAGTAATCAATCCGGCAATTCAATGACTATATTTAATTTTCCAAATGACCTTTAATGAGCATTTCTGTGGACATATGTTGCATAAGAAGCAGAGTGCCAAACATTAACATGAGTTACTTAAACATCTGATAGTGAATATGTAATTCCACTGTTACCTTTGGTGAACTAAGACAAAATGTTACTGGACTTCATTTATGGCATATCTAACAATAACAAACCCATTTTTAACATAAGCACGTAATTACACAAGTATATAATTTTCACATGTCATGAGAGCCCTAGTCTAGGATGTTTTAGACAGGCAAAATTGCTAACTGCACCAGCGGGAGGTAACTAGAGCTGGAAAGCTTTCGGTAACAGTACAGACTAAATACTTGAAGGACATGTGACTAATGGTTCTGGTTTTACAAGACTGTAGGAACAAAAAAAAAAAGAATACGGAGATTTGGATAACCTGAAGAGCACAACCATTCTATCAAGTCAGTAAATGTATTTTAAAATTAGACTGCACAAAATGCAATGTTTCAACAAAGTTATCAGATCAAATGATTAATTGATTTGTAGGGTTTAATGTCCCAAAACCAGCTTTGATTATGAGCGACACCGTAGTGGAGGTCTCTGGAAATCTCGGCCACCTGGGGTTATTTAACGTGCACTGACATTGCACAGCACACGGGCCTCAACATTTCGCCTGCATTGAAATGCAGCTGCCGCGGCCGGGATTCAATCCCGCGACCGTCGGATGAGCAGCCGAGTGCCATAACGACTAGACCACAGTGGCGGGGCTATGAGGTCAAATGAAAGTCACCCAAGTTTCATGCAACATAAAGACTACGCTTGCAACACATCCTTACTTCACACAGGACAAGCAAGACTTATGAGACAAACAATAATAACAAACATGCCTGTACACACACAAAGATATTTTCTCAGCAGTTGAATTTCTACAACTGAATAATTGAACCAATGCAGGAGCATTCAACAAAAATTTCCTTTTCTAAAACACAATAATTTAGAGCTGTGCGAATAGCAAAATTTTTAGTGCAAAGCAAATTCGAATATTTATGTTCAAGAGCAAATTGAATCAAATATTTTTCGAATAATTTTCGAATATTTCATTACAAGTACCATGTCAAATTATGGAGAAATTTTCTGCTAAACATGGGCAAAAAGATTTACTGCATGACTAGTGCACTGTCATAATGTAATTTCAAAGTCCTGAGGAACAGTCCAACAGAGAATTGTGCAACAGAAAGCTGAGCTAACTTTGCCACAGTATGCGAGTGTTAACTTCTTTGCAGTGCACGGGTGTTAGCATCGCTGCAGTACACTAACGCTACCTTCAACGCAGCACACGGGTGTTACGCGGCGAAGTGGACTACATGCGGAAATGGGCCACGACATGCGACAGCGTATTTTTCCCCCTTATTTACCAACTTCAAATAGTAAAATTGAAGTGTGAATCGAATCAAATAGCAAACGCTATTCGAAAATTATTCGAAATTTCGAATATTTGCACACCCCTACTATAATTTGAGGTTGCCAAATGGCATATTCACTATGAATGGAACACCTATTGACACGCGTGCTTTTTTCAGTTTATTTACAGGAAGCACCGTGATCACTTTCCTGTGGTGCGCAGGGAAGGTCAAGGTTATCTCGCATGCTGCCTCGAGAATGATGTTGACCATTCTACAAACTTTGCATGCCCGATGTGCACATTTGAGTGCCTTCTAGAATCTCAGTGATAATACCAGGACATGTTGTGACGAGCGTATAAAAGCTGACGCATTTCACCGCTGGTCACTTTTGCCGTCAGCTGACAACTGTTCACACAGCTATCGTCTTGCATGGCTATCATCTTGCTTTGCTGTGCACAGGTTCACCCGATAAACAATTCGACTGACAGCACCTTGAGTTCTAGTGCGCCCTTCATCGTCATGACCACATGACACTATTTGAAGATCAAATGACCAGAACCGCACGGCACGCCAAACCAGAAAAGCTAAGTGCTTTGTGCCTCTAATGCCAGTGGTATTACTAAAAAATAAGAAATTAATGTGCATGCGTATATCATGCATATGAAATAAAAAGAAGAGGTGAAAGAGAAGCTTCTCCTTGAGAGCCAGATTTAAAACTGTCTCAACTATTGGTGCACTAACACAACAACAGAGTCACAACTAATAGGTAAGCACAGTGCAGTTTCATGTTGACATTTTTGGGAACTGCACCTGAGAAAATACAACATTAAAGAAAAAGAAAGTACCCTGAAAAAAGAAATAACACAAAGAGAAATCGATAATAGGCTTCTCCATTAGTGTTACAAATTTAACTAATATGCTGCTGCATGACTTGGCATTTTAGTGAATTATACGGTACGATTTTACTTCTCCAAGTGTGCAGTGTTCGTCCAAGGTCCAACATGATGTTTATGGTTCACACACTTTGTTTAATCGTACTGTGTAGAGCTCATGAAGTTGCCCTGTTCCTCCTGCACAGCCATGTTCTTTGCAATGGCATACTATGGAAGCTGCTTATGACTGAGGGCACGTGTTTCTTCCACCAGCCACCCAGTAGCATACAATTCCGTCACATTACAACCTTTCACTCACAGATTAACGGCTTGCTGGAGCCCTTTAAATGCACTTTGATACTTTGATATGCTCTCCATGTGAACAGCCTCCAACCATACTAATTGGTACTTGGTGCTTCCTTTTGTGACGTATGCGTACAACACAGCCGCAAAAGCATCCACAGTGTTTTGCCCTTTCTTCCTGCAATGCAGATATGAGACACTTGATACTATATAATCCATACCACATGGATGCTCCTGAGTACTGAAGCTAGCTTCAGTCATGCTTGCAGGGACTAGCTCTATTTCTCTATTTCTTTTCTTAAAGACTGCACTATTTCTATTTCTAGGAGGGGATTTGAAGCAGTAGGACAAATACTTGCACTGAGTTCAATCCGAATGAAGGCCAACTTTCACCCACCTTGGCCAGCAATGATGGACAAGTAGTTAGAATCTCGGTTGTGGCGCCCAGAGCCCGGCAATGAAGATGGTCCATCGACAGCCACGCTATTGCGGTATGTCACACTCTGTGGTGTTCCCGGTTCTTCGGCGAGTGAAGCAGTGTGGTTCAGACTGTCAGCCTTGCTCATCTTGCGAGAAGGAGACGTGCCAGATGCCATTGTACTTGCTGCGCTCACAGCAGAAGAAGCTGGCTGCTGCTGTTGCTGCTGCTGTTCTGTGCTGCTGCTGAAACGGTTGATGTTGGCCAGAAGCACGGAGATGAGAGGCAGGTAGAGTGACGCGAGTCGAGCTTGCTGGGCCTGCGCGTAGCGACAGAGAAGGGAGAAAGACTGTGCAGTCTCACACAGTAAGCACGGTAACACCTGAATCTTGGCTTCTTATGAAAAGATTCAAATGCTGAGCTAACAGTCTGTTACACTCAGAATTGAAAAAGCATGATCATTACACACACAGCCACAACAAAAGCACATAACTGCAGAAAGAGCTGGAGGGTACCTCAGCATCAATCCTCAAAAAGACTTATTAGTGGACTGCTAATCTGGCACGGATCATTAAAAAGCAGGTCATTTTGGAAGCAGGCACATTCGTGATGGGTTGTCAAGAGAGCTAAGTCACAGAGTAAACAAAGCTGTCAGAGTCATGGATTCTTATACAAGATCTTCACTTCTGTAATATTAAACCTACAGACCTCAGAACTGTCAGTTAGCATATATATGTTTGTACTTCTCTCAAATAATTTTATTCAGAAACACTATGCTTAGAAAAGCATGTACAATGCACAGCACATCTAATGCCTGCGCGAAAAAACCCACAAAACCACACATACCTTCCCCTGGTAACGGTCATCAAAGGCATGCTTCGCGAGCAGGTTGCACACAACGCTGATGGCTCTTTGTCGAACTTTCTGAACCTCGCTGAGTGCTGCACGCAGCTCCAGCAGGAGGGCACCCACCAGGAAGTGGCTACGACAGAACTCTTCTGACAGCCGATACTCCATCTCATAGTCTGGTGAGTTGCCATAACAAGAAAGCGTGGAATGACAGAGAATACAATAAGAACACGACAAATCATGGTACAGCGCAATAAACCTTAAGCAATATACAAAAGAAGCTTTAAAATAGGAATTTTCACATCAAAAGGAATTTATAGTTGTGATACTGTAAGTAGATTAAAAGATGACACCCTTCCGACACATATCTGCTTGTTTACATTGTAGTCCCTTAAGTTAAACAGGGTAACATTTCTTTCACAGTGCAACAGTTCCTTTTTTACTCAATCACATGGTATTCTGCATACGGTGCATAAACACTGTCTTTCAGGCTGACATGTGCTGAATTGCTCCGGGCAAGTAATTAAATCCAACGTGTCCGCCATCTTAGATGGCCAACAAAACAATAGCAAAAATAGCAATAAATGCCTACTGTACATATGGCTTGAAAAATTGAATAACAGCATGAACAGGATGAACAGACAACACACAAGGTACTGTTGCAGTCCATTTATCCTGTCCTTTCCAATGTTAGACTTTTCAGACATGTACATATCAACCAGGCCAAGCAAGCACATTGGTGCATACTGCATTTCAAAATAAACATTTTTGCAGGAATACTCTAGACACCAGTGTGTTTTTAAAGGAGTACTGACACGATTTTGCGGTGGCTCAAAATGTACATTTTTTGTTTTCTAGCCATATATTGTTAACGCCCTCCGCACACGGAAGCCAGAAAACAGGTACAAAATATTTTAGTTTGGTTTTAATGTTTTCGTCGCCCAGCACTGCAAGCCAGCCCCAGCGCAATGAACACTACGATGACGTATGAGCACAGTCTATTAAAAATCGCCGAAATCGCTGCCAGAGTCACTGGACGACCGTGAAATTGTCGTTGTTTGCGTGCCCCACAGTGTAATTGACCACAGACGACAGAGTTGCAGCGACACTATCACGAATTGCTGTCCCTACGTGAGGTCCCCGCCCCCTCGAAATCAAAACCGAAAGTGGGCTTTTGAGGTAGCCACATTAAAAATATATTCATTGCCTTGCGAGGCACCATGATACTCTTTTTAGGGTTCTCCACGCCAGTGCTTTCATTTACAGCAATAATACGAAAATGTCAAAAATTCGTGGCAGTACTCCTTTAAAGAATAGACACATCAAAATGCTTGTCATGTTTTCTGATGCTATGAAGCAATTGATTTCACTGTTAATCTTTTGAAAATGCAAATGCAATGCCGGTTGTCTGATGTTTGAAGGTAGTGCCACGACACAGGTTCAAATGTGTAACTGCTATAGTATTTCCTTTCAAACTCTACCAACAAAAGTGTTTTATTTTTTCAAATATTGAACTGTAACAGCACTAAAATGATTACAAAGAAACATGGTGTGGCTATACCCGAGACTCATGGTCACTTGGGTACGCAAAGCATATATAGCATATATATGACGTATTGCCTACACTTTATCAGAAGAAAAATTAGGAATGCAAAGCTGTCATGTAAAATATCTAATGTGCATCTAAAATTTCCTCCTCTATTATTATATCCGCACAATACAGTACTACTATCTGTGATTAACATGCCGAAGAACGTACATAATACAAAGGCCAAAGGTCCTGATGATGAGCATTTTAAAATTATTCACTGTCACCCGCCCCAAAATGACAGAATTTCCATCCATCACACTAAACAAAACAAAGCACAAGCTGCAGTTTTGATGTGTCTACTCCATGAATGCCCACACAAGAGCACATAGTACAAGTGCATTACAAGGTGATGATGAGTCATGATGGCCAGTACATGATAGCAAATGCCAGCAGCCAATCAAGAAGCAAAAAAAAAAAGGTAAAAACACCCTTTATCACCAATGTTAAAACCAAAGAGCCTTCCATCACCAGAAAGTATAAAACCAACACCCAAGAAAACCAGAACTAAGAGGTGTATGCAGCTGCCTATGACAAAACCCAAGTGTTAAAAAGCCCTTCATCTTCCGTGACATAGTACTTGTTACTTTGAAGCATAGGATGACATCCAGCATTAATGCCTTTTAAATGAAGCCACTCATTCTTACAGCATTCATTCGCAACAATGTTTGTTCAATTACTACTACAAATGAGCAGTGATGCAGTACACTGTTACATCAAACATTCAAATCGCAACTACAGCTTTCACATCCAAATGACAGGGTAAAAAAAAAAAAGACATGCTTCCATACTTCCAAACTTCGGATAAGTAAAAGAATATCAGGCAAAATGAAAGACAGTAAAAGGAAATATTGCCTTGAGCATAAGAAAATGCAACATGTAGCCCACAGACTTCCAGTTTCAATGCTTCTTTGTAAAAAGCAGCTAGGAAGCCGAGCCAGTGAAACAAGTCTGGTGCTGCTACAGCTAAGCTTATGAGCCAAGGGGCAGGTTCTACTTTGAAGCATGCCTCAAATGAAAGCTGCAAATGAAAGGACTCTGAAAGCATGCTGCCTAGAATAAAACTCAAGCATTCAAAACATCGACTACAAGTTTACAAAGAGATGAACGATCAAGCCATATGTGGTGCACAGAAAGGTTACCGACTTTTAACATCCTGGAGAAGTTCTTTGTGATCATCACAAATGTTCTGTTCCTTATGCAAATATAGCTCGAAAGAATCTTATTTTGAGTAGATAGAGGGGTATTTTCTTTAAATGTGATGACTTGCTTTTGATGACTTGCTACTTCACAAAATTATTTAGAAATTTGCTCATTTTTTATGCATAAGTATTGCAGTGAAGGTTTTGCGACACTAGTATGACATGTAAATGAGATAGAGGTCACACAGTACAAAATTCCATCTCTTTGAAGTTTACATTGTTTCTATAACATTCAAAGTAAAACATATATACAACAAAGACCAGGCAAGACTTTGCTTTAAAATAACATCGGTTATTGAAACTTAATGTCTTCAGATAAATGCGCAACTCTCAGAATTTGACAGAAAACATGAATATATCCGTCTAAAAAATTTTGTCTAAGTTTGATAAATGCTTATTCTTTGAAGCCTTCCAATATAACTTCAAACTCGTTGACACTTGTGTGACCAGAAATGACAGAAAAAATGGAATGGCCGTGTGCAATAAGACGGTTGCTTCCTCTTTGTAAATTACTACCGCATAACCCATCATTGTCTGTGCATGTGAAAAGCTGCTTGAAATTATGAAAACAAAAGAAAAAGAACAATATAAATTTTTCAATGCAAGCTCGCGAATCTTCTTTCCTCTCTAAGAAAACTTCCAGCCGCAGCTGAAAAACACCATCACGTTTGCTTTTCAAATAATTTAAGGAAAGGAGATGACACGTGGCCGCTATGCGCACAACAAAACACGCAGCACACAGACTACAAGCAAACAAGGTCATCAGCCACACCAGGGCACACCTACACACCTCTGAAAACTAAGCAGCAGCAAGGGCAAAGAGCATTGCACCTCTACCTCAGCAGCCCAGCAGACAGCACGACTAGTGATCTACAGTTGCAGTGAACACAAAGTCTACTAGAGTTACTTGGAGAAAAGTGCAACACAACCACCACATCCACCACTACAAATTCTGCCCGGCTGTCGCAGCATTGATCCATGCTTGTTAGTAACCTGTATTGATGCCTTCTCCCTCGTTTACTTCCTTTTCCTCTCCCCAAGTGTATGGTAGCAAACTGAACACAATCCAGTTGACCCTCTGCACTTTTTTATTACAAGAATGTCTCCAACCCACCCACTGTACCTGTGTTGCCTCTTTTTCTCCATGTAACGTCCCGACTAGAAGTCCCCGCTGGCTAGACTACAGAGGACACAGCACACGCACCACACCGCACACAGTGGACCACCCAGTCTCGCACGCGCATGACACAGCAGATGCGAGAACGCCAGCACCAGGGGGAGTCGCACACACAAGCGAAGGCCTCAAGCAGGGTAGGAGGGACACACCAAAGAAATGCAGAAAGGAAAGAGCCGTGGCAAGGTGATCAGGAGGTGCAGGGTGTTCAATCGTTTCGAAACGAAAGAGACCGCTGTTCTTTTTAAAAAAAAACTCTCCGTTTAACAAGCCAGCCAAGAGTGGGCAACTTACCGCCCGTAGCAACCTCCTCGCTTTCGTCTGCTCCACAGCAGATGCAAACATAGTGCAGAACGAGACAACAGGGTTGGGTATGTTACTGTCAGCGAAGTTACCTTTTGAGGCTCCTAAAACTGTTTATACTGTTCTCAAGAAAAGCTTCGTACCATGATAAGCACATCAGTGTATGTACATTTTGAGGTGGTCCAAGGAACACATTACAGAAGGCCTGCAACCTAAGCTCATCTATTCCACTGAGTGCTAAAAATTGCACCATTATTTTTTATATGCCGTCATTTTTTTTCATCTTTAGTTAACCCCCCCAAAAGGTAATACTGAACTGTGTATAATGGAAAAATTTTACCTTGGCATGTATATGTGTGACTTTTCTAAAGTGACACTCTACTGGTTCACCAGAAAAATGAGAAATGAAATAGGTAGTAGCAAGAAGTGCCTATCTGCACATCATCAGTCCAATGTTTTTTTCGACTACTGTGATTGTGCTCAAATGTGTTTGTCAATTACAAACATTAGTGTGATGTGCATCAGGGTTATTTATGTTTCCAGACAATGGTGCGCATAAATGACACTGTATTATCCTCTTTATAGGTGGAGAAGGTGGGAAGGGCTTAACATTAGAATTTGTCATGGCTTTCACTACCAAGTCACATAAACTTCACCCCTAATATGTTACACTCAACTAGACTGTCAATGCTGTCAAACCCAGACCTACTGAACTTGAAAGAGACTGCAAATGGTTTGATAAGCTGATTACTCAAAATACAGAATACACCTGTTCAAAGCTTATCTGAAAACTTCACATATCAGGAAGAGTACCTTGAGACTGTGAAAAGTGGGAATTAACTGATTTGTTCTTAAAACAAGGTGTTGAACACATTTAAATTTACATCAAATTCATTTTGTAACCCATGCCTTTTTGTGGAATGCATGTATTGCAATGGGAGGTCTCTAACAATCTTGAAGCAAAACGGAAGTCTCTTTTCACTTAACAGCTGCAGGCAGTATGCTTCACAAGTTCTGTTATCAAAACTTCACTGAATTACATTGTAGTGTTGCAGGGAAGCTTATTCAAGTGAATGCTTAATTACAGAGTACTATTAAAACCCTTGCCGCTTCAGTAATCCATATTTTAAAACAAGCATGTCGCTCATATTTCACTGACTGTGTTGATCCAGTAGACACCACAGGCAGCTGGATAAAGAAGAATTTTTGCTTAGTGATGCCGAGTGGCTCAACAGTGTGCATAGAAGACAGTTTGTCTGGTGGAAAGGAAAGTCAAAAATGCATGGAAAGCTAAGTCACTGCACCTCATCACGATCTTCGGAGGATACATAAAACAAGCACCCACTTGCCTAGTTTGCCAGCTAGCACTGGTGCCAAAGGGGCCAATGAAACCACCACCTAGTGTTAACTCAATCACGATGTCCCACTATACCCAGCAGTGGCAGGGCAATACATAAAATGTTAATTCTAAACTTTTTATATCAGTCTTAATAAAGTGCAAGGTCATTTGGTGAGCCAGCAGAGTGCATACATGACCATAAAAGCCCTATGAAGTTCCTTGTAAACCTCAACGGGTCTGTAGTGTCTGTGGTGCCAGTGAGAAGAGAAAATGCAAAGACACGCTCTCCATGTACTCGTGTGCGTGCAAGCAGTATGCGGACATACAACAGCAGTGGTAAGAAAATTATGACGTGTTCGTGTGTGAAACAACAAGCACATCACTGAACTGGACGCACCGCACAAGGAGTGCATGAAAGAAAGAGAAAAGCCTGATTCATATTCAGACATTAAGTGTGGGGGCACACACTCTTGACAACTTTAGGCAATCCTTGTTTAGGCAATGCTACATACAACACCTACAAACTGCATATGAACCTGCAATGAAAGTTAGAACGTCCCATGCCACTAACGAGCTGTAAAATAAACCTTCACTGTAGTGACATCCCAGAAGCAAAAACTTAAACGTAACTTTTGTCAGCTAAGTGTACAGCCTACGCATCAGATTCCAAGAAAAATATTTTCCTTTTTGCGCACAAAAAGAAAAAATCTGGTTAGAGGCACATATGCATTTGCTTTGTCATATAATTATAAATGGTCCACACGTCTTATGTGCACTAAAGCCTCGTATTCCCCTAACCAAACTGTGTCTCGCTATAAGGCTTAACTACTCAGGCCTTCATCGATAATTTTACAAGTGACTGGAAGTTTCTGCCTCCCATTTTTTAAGAGCATAACAATATGATACGGCAAGACAACAGAGAAGACACCAGCAACAGGGAATACGATGTGAAAGAGAGACACTAGATACATACTTTTGGTGGTTAAAACACAAAATTTCACACACTGCTAAGCGAGAATAGAGAGAAGAAATACATGTACACAACACCAATGCCAGAGCAGCAACATGAAATGTTAAGAAAAGAATGTACGAGAATACATATGACAAATTTATATATAACAGAAGAAAGGTAAAGCTTGTCAATACCTTTAGAATTCTTTGAGTGTCCTCGGCTGTAAGCACCTTTTAAGGAAGGCAGGTTGAGTGCTATGAAATGTTCGTGAGAGCAGATAATTTCCAGAAAGTCAAACTTGTAGCAATGAAGTTCCTGAAATAAACAAAATTACTAATGGCCAGAAGAACCAAATCATCCACAGCATACAGAAGTTGTTACTAGTAAAGCTAATGAAAATTATACAAACTACAGTGTGTCGGTTTTCCACCTGCTATGATTTCAATCACAATTCCTAAGTTGACAACATTACAGCTTCAAGCATTTATAATGCAAGTTGCCAGAATCACAAATATCTGCACTGCAAGTGGCAACACACTGTACGCAAACCAAAATTTTTTCTAATGCTACACATGTGCAAAGAGTGCCAAGCAAGCAGTCGTGCATGCTAGATAATCAGGGCACGCAACCAGTGTGTTTCCATCAAATTCCAGATTTTGACAGATTTAAGTCTGAGGTCATGCGGTGACCACAAAAAAATGCCGAAAAAAAATAAGCGCCACAAAGCCTTCATTGAGTCAGGCAACAAACTGAAGTCGTCACATGCGCCACCCTGCCTGCAACAAGTATTGGAAAGGCAAATGGTGCTTATTAACCCATGCAGGTTGCGAGCTGTGCGCGTCGTGGGGACCTAGCCCTTGATGACATGAAGATTTGGCGCAGAACAGATCATGCTCATGGGCTGAACCAAGAGCAACATGCTTGAAATGGTGTGGGATCACAGCCAGATCACCCATGGCAATTATTGTGCAAAAGCCTGCCAAGCTTGCAAGTCCATGCATTGGTAGCAAAGGCAAAAACTCAAAACTCACATCATACAGTCGTAAAGCTTTCGAATCCGAAAAAGGCCACATGCACAATATCTACACCCCACAGGGCACAAACGTCCTACTCCCGAAAAGAAAAAAGGGGAAGGAACAGGAAATAACCAGTGGTAACGTGGACATGATGCGAGCATAAGCACATGTTTGGTATGGATAACAGCCGATAAACATCCGGAACAAATTCTCCTCTTTTGCCTTGGCAATGGCCTTGTCCCCTCAAGCGCACGCCCGCAACGCACGGCTGCCATGGTCTCTCTTTTTCTTCTCCTTCCACTCTTCATTCCTCCTTCATTACGAATTCTCGCACTCTCCTCGAAAGGCGTACTTCCTTTGGAAAATCTGCTCGCTGCCTCAATTGTCCCGACTGTTTGCGGGGTTTTCCAGCAGCCGCATTATAACCCGCATTTCGTCTCGGAAGGCTGCACAATAAGCTGTACGCATACAGAACTTCCATCTTTGGATGTTGTAGCAGTCCCATACCAGTGCTATTCATTTTCATTTATGTAATACTACTACCGTTATCATATGGACGTGAATGTCGAATAATAAATAAAAACCAATGAAATGGATGTGTACAAAATGTACAACACACCCTATTGTGTTCTTACAAGCACAAGCTGACCTAAATTCCAGTTTTGCCTGCTCTGAAACTCCCAGCAGTTGTGAGCACATAAAAAGAAAAATTTACATAAGCCAAAGAAATATGTTTACTTGCTTACAAACCCTGGCACATAAGCAACAAAGCTATGAATGACAGAATACAGAAAAGGGTGTGCAGGTTGTTTTGTCTTTTTTTATAGATTCCCACAGGACCTTCAGGCATAAGAATACATAAACAAAAGTATAGACTGGCACCAAGTATTTTCCACAAAAGGAGAAACATTGTGTTCTTTATTACCATTGTAAAATATGGCACACGGAAAGGTGCCACAAAAGTCATATGTTGGCATATATATTTACGTGAACCATATTGATAAAATGGCAGCCAAGAACTTGCAAATGCAAAAGTGAAGTACAGTAGAACCCCGCTGATACGTTTTTCACGGGACCGTAAAATATAAACGTAACAGCCGGGAAACGTAAGAGCCAGGAAATGGGAAAAATGGAAAAATAAGAGAAGTGGTGATCGGCACACAATTTTATTTCAGCGCTAGCGCTTTCAGTGCACGCATCGGCAGAGAAAACCTCGTAGGTGACAATGGCGTCATCGGAGGAAACATATACATTGTACTCGATTCCGTCACCAACAGTTTGCATCGGTGTGCCATAATTAGGTGGCGGAAGCTGGAAACGTAATTGGCATCGCCCACTGTGCAGCTAATCCTACAGACAAGCCAAGTCAAGCTACGTGAAAGGTCAATATTTCCGTCGGCAGTGGCGGCTTGGAATGCTGATTCACGACGTAACATGCGGGAATGTTTCCACATTGTGACGTAACAGCGGGGTTCGTAATGCATTGAATCCTATGGGAGCTATGCCGGGACCGGCCAAAAACAATGTAACAGCCGGGAAAACGCAGCAGCCGGGAAAGGAACAGCGGGGTTCTACTGTATCAGGTTTTTATGGCCAGCAAGAAAGTATGAAACGAGATGGACACCTCAGTGGCCTGAGACATGTCAACAACATACCATTTCATCTCCAGATTTGAACTTCTCCAAGTACAAGTTGATGAGCTTGAACACAAAGCCACGGTCCATCAAGGAAAAGCATTTCTGTGTTCCAGGAAAAAAAAAAATAGAAAGGTTATTTCTATGGAAATACCTTCATTCTTTTGCCCTAATGTTTAATGATCCAGCATTACAAGAGATAAAAGAAACGAAGACTGAAGAATTACCAAATGAAGCATGTACTATCGCTCAGTATGAGCATGATTGAACTGATACAGCTGTTAGGCACAAACATAAGTGGAAAAAAATACAAGCCCTGTAAAAAAAATACGAGCCCTAAACCCTGTAAAAGTGCTTAATTCTAGCTTAGCAACAGTCAGAACAGCATGAAAACACAACAAGAAATAAGGAAATGCACAACAGAGGGCTATGCAATACATTTTCTTACAATGTCTAAAGCAGAAACAAAACACAGAGAGACACAGACGAGAAGATGTCATGATAACTACTAATATTCATATCCTCTTGTTCACGTGGCTGTTTTATGTTCCTGCTTTACACAATACAAGGTGCAATGCCAACCGGACCCCAATAAGTTGCTTTCCTAAGTAGCATTTTACAGCGAAGCTGTTTATGTTGAGGTTGTTGTGTAGTTGCTTGCATTGACTAAAATGGGTTCACGTGACCTAGCACAAGAGGGAAAGAAACATGGCAAGAAATGAAGATGGTAAGAAAAAAATTTGTTGCCCATGCTGGATTTTGAACAGAAGCTGAAGAGGCAAGTTTCTTAACCAATATACAGTAAAACCTCGATAGTATGAAGGCCGCCAGACCGCGAAAATTCTTCGACTAAAGCGGATTTTCGAATTAAGCGAAATGAAAGAAAAAAAAGCAAAAGAAAGAGCCACAGAGTGAAACCACAATTACCTTCTGCGTAAGAAAAACATTACTTAAAATAATCAGTAATGCTGGATTGCTTAGTGCGGTAGTTCGCCGCCCCAAGTGCCATGTTCTCAAGCTTGCTCACAACACTAAGAATTTCACAGTCACCACCGCTGCACTCGACAAAGCTGCAGAAGGTGTTCACGGCATCGACAACTGCCGCCAAAGCAGGTGCGCGAGTGGGTTCGTTATCATCACCGTCGTCACCGTCATCGATGATTTGGCCACACTGTCAACAATTTCTTCGTTCACATAAGCTTACAATGTTTGGACACCTGCCTCAACATTTGAATACTCCGCGAAGCTTAGTCCGTCGCCATCATCTTTGCCAGTGTCAGTGATCCGGGCACACACAGAGTCTTCCTCATAGTCTAGGCTGGATGAGCTACAAGTGCCGTCCTGACCCTCGCCACCCTGTTTTCGAAATCCGGCAAGTTCAAAGCAGTGCTTGATGACCTTTGGCTCCAGCTCTTTCCAGAAAAGGACAATCAAACAAATCGCGCCGAGGAGATCGATGTCGTATCCCTTTCCACTGTAAGCAGAACACGCTTCAACAAGTGGTGGCGGTAAATCTTCCTCGTTTGCAAAATCACCCCTTAGTCCATCGGCTGTGATATGGCCATTGTGTTTGCAGGGGGGAAAACAATCTTCATGGCTTTCAGGTTTCTGATGTCACCGTGGGCCGGGCAACTGTCGATGACAAAGAGCACTTTCCACACTTTGGCAGCAAACTTCTGGTCGAGGGGCCGCACATACTCCTCGAATACTGTAGCTGTTATCCATGCCTTCTTTTTGTGCCTGTACAGTCAACTCCCGATAATTCGAAGTCGCTTAATTGGAATTTTCGGTTAATTGGAAGTGAAGTCGGGGTCCCGTCAGTTTTGCATGCGAGCCAATAGAAAAAAATGCGCGGTAATTCGAAGTTAGAAGTCTAAGGTGTCGGTTAATTAGAATTTTTTTTCTCAATCTTATAGATCAAGATGATCGTAATGTTTGAGAAATTCCGTATTATTAAAGTGAAAAACAGCCTTGCGAGCTGAATTTACATCGCTAGCATCGCAGCTGACTACAGCGCCACAGCTCATGAAGCGTCAATGTTAGGTACTGGCGGCAGGCTTAGCCCATCCGTCCAGCGCAATCGCAGCCTTGCATGGTCGCGTTGACGTACTAGGTCTATCTATGTTTCCTCGAGTGTTAGTAGTGAATCGGCCCGCCGGCATCGTTGCACAGTCGCGGTAATGGCAACTCGCGGACGTTATCGTACGCTTGACTTGGCGACGAAAGTTAAGATTTCGAAGGCAGTTGAGGACGGAGGCAATGGAGGCATCGCCAAGCGGCACATCGCACGGAAGAACGGAATCAAGCGCTCTTTCGAACACCATTAACAAGCGCTCGACACTCAAAGCATTTGAGAACAACCAATTTAAAATGTCATGCATGAGAATGCGCACCGGTGCCCACCCGGAGTTAGAGCAAGCGTTGCTCATTTTCGATTAGGGAGGCCCGGAGCAACCAACTTCGGCTCAGTGGCGATATCGTAGCAGCAAAAGCCTTATCGCTTGCGGCGATATTAGACATTAAAAATTTTTCTTCGTCCGATGGATGACTGTACGCGAAAGCACCTTCTCGAACGGATGCTTTTGTGCATGGACAACTCCACGCAGTGCGAGGTGAGCCGCTTCAGTGCTATCCAGATGCTAGCGCGAGCATGGGGTTGCGTTAAAGAGGAGATGATCGCGAACTGCTTCAGGACCTGCGGTTTTAGTGCAAGTGCCTCGAGAGATGGAGGTGGTTCGTCTTCTCCAGCGGAGGAAGCGCACACAACCGAACTTGACGACAATAGTCTTCGACCAGCTTGTCCCTTTCGGAGAATACGTTGCCGTTGACAGTCAAGTTGAAACGTGTGGTGCACTGACGGACACCGAAATACTCGGGATCGTTCGGCCCAACAAGGCTGCTGACGAAAGTTACTTGGACGACGATGTTTCAAGCGAGCCGCAACCTACAGCTGCTGATGTAGCTGCGGGGCTTGCCCTCGCGCAGCGGTTTTTTGCTGCAGAGAGCAACAGCGCTCAGCCACGTCTACAGTCTGCAAAACTTGCTCTCCGCGGCAAGATGCCGCAAGCAGATTCCTTTTCCAAATGAATTAATGAAAATGTCCGTTTTTGCCCGATTTGGTTAATTGGAAGTTCGGTTAATTCGAAGTTTTTCGCGGTCCCCGTCAACTTCGTATTAACGGGAGTCGACTGTATATAACGACATCCCTCGGAAGAAGGCGCGCGTTCTTAAAGCACCTAGGCTTACCCGCTCGGCCGATGATGAGCAATGGAAGCTTGTCGTTTCTAGACATGTTCGCGCTGAACAAAATTGATATCCTTTCTTTAGGCTGCTTTCTTCCCAAGACAGTAGCGTCCTTGGCAGCAAATGTTTTTGTAGGAAGCATCTTGTAAAACACGGCTTCTTCATCCAAGTTGTACACGCCGTCTTTTCCAAACTCCTTAACCAGCGGTGCCAACGCATGCTTCTGCCAGTCAACAACAATGTTGGTCTGCGCTGCTGCTTTCCCCACACAATGTCAAGTACGTTAGGTTATTTCGCTCTTTAAATCAAGCAAACCAAGCGCTGCTGCACTTGAAGTCTTCGTGGCCAAGGCGCAGGTGCCAGCTCATTGGCCTTTTCCCGAAGGATGGTGCCGTTCATGGGAAGATTAACGGTGATTGCGTGCTGTAGCCACTTCATCAAAGCGGCTTCAACGTCCGGGTACATTGGGAAGCGAACCCTTAATCGCTTCAATGATTGTGTCTTCCCGTATGCCTCAAGCACCTTGTCTTTGTTCTTCAAGATGGTCGAAAGCATCAACAAAGGCATCATGTACTTTTTGGCAAGTTGGGTCTTCGTGCACGTTGACTTCTCAGCCTCCACGATTAAGCACACCTTCTCCTGCAGCGTCAGTGTCGTGTATTTCGGCATTGTGAGTCACGCAGGTGGCCGGGATTTCGCACGTGGTAAATACAGGTACAGCAGATGAAGCAAACACGATGAATACAAGAAGGCAAATGGGCGAACCGCGGGAGAAATGCTACACAGCCCACGCGAAAAACGCGAAACGGAAAAAACACACTTAACCCACTGGTTTCTGGTGCTGACAAGAAATTATGGGTCATGGACAAATGTTCTGGACTCGAAACGTTGCAAAATCGAACGCACCGGAAGCACACCGTAAAGCTTTGCGCCGCCCACCGTCGTGCTGCCTAGCTGGCGGGAAAAAGAAAAACGAATGCGCTCTGGCTGGGTGGCTCTCCGCGGTTCGCTGGAAGGCTAGTGAGAAAGCCAAACACGACCATGTCGCTCTACCAGCTACCATGACCTCCGAGAAATGCACACGAAACGGTGCTCCTGCTGGAGCCATCATCTGAGCATGGTCAACTCGTTCATGTCAAGGCTTCAGACCAGTAGCTGAAATGCAGGCTTTTCAAGCCATCAAAATAGCATGGCTCTTGAAAAGGGCATCGCACTGAGCATGAAGATGTTGCTATTGCAAGGGGAGCTGAAGAGGGTTCATTTCACTTGGTACCCCACTTCGCTGCACACAGAATAACTTTCTTGCTTTGAAAACTTGTTCCTGTTAACAGCAATTAAATAAACAGTACATCCAAATCGTGGCTTATCACATGACCCTGGCATTGTATTGCATTCACTGGCCATTCCTTGAAATCAGTATCTCCTTCCCCCCAACTCTAGCCACCATACTGGATGATCACGTGGTGAAGCCCACCTTGAGAAAATGAGCCAGCCCCTGGTTGGCCAGCCTTATCTCATTGCGCTGGTCCCTATGCTTCTGCATGATGTGAGGGATCAGGCACTGCACCAGAGTGCGCACGCGATTGTGGTACTCCTTGGAGAAACGCTCGTGACGCTGCATCTGGAAGGAGTCAAGGGAAAACAAGACAAGAAAAATCAGCTTTGGTGCATGGAGCAAAATATGGCTGACAAAACTTGATGGGGTTTACTAGCCAAAAATACAATATGACTGTGAGACTTGCTGTAATGAGAACTCCAGAAATCTGGACCACCTGAGGTATTCTTTAACGTCCACCGACACAGTACGTGGGCCTTTACTAGGGGTGTGCGAGTATCCGAACTTTCGAATAATTTTCAAATAGCCTTTGCTTTTTTATTCGATTCGCACCTAAATTTTACTCTTCCAACTATTCGAATTGGTAATTAAGGGGCAAAATATGTTATGTCTCAGCATGAAAAGTGGCCCATTCCCATCGTTTGTTGAAAAAAAAAAGAAGAGTAAAAGCTTCGTTGCATAACACTCGTGTACTGCAGTGAAGCTAGCTCATATATATGCACAGTTCTCTGTTGGACTGTTCTTTAGAAGTTCATTGTTCTCTTGCTAGGGACAACAACGTGGAAGTACACAAGTCATGCAATAAGCTTTTTCCTTTTTTTTTTGTTCTTGTTTAACAGTGCATATCTCTGTTTTCACACAGTATCACTTAAAAAAATATCTATTCAAATTGCACTCAAACATCAATATTCGAATTCGCATTGCACTCAACATCTTGCTATTTGCACAACTCTAGCCTCTATCATTTCTGCCTCCGTCGAAAATGCAACTGCCACGGTCAGGATCAAATGTTCACCTTTCAGGTCAGCAGCATAACTACTAGACCACAGTGACGTACAAAATACAATGTCGCTGAAAATATGTGCTGTGGTGCATGTCAGGACATGCATGCTGCATGTACAGCACTGTCCCTCTTAAAGGGGCACTGGAACACTTCAACATAGTCAGAAAATGGCGCCAGTCAGTCATGGAGGCTCCTGTGCCAAATACAGCACTGTACACACAAAAGAATTTGCAGTATCGTTTCAAACACAGCTGAAGGTGACCATTCTACTTTCTCCAAATGACATCACTAGGGGCACCGTCTACATCACTTGACTTCTTTTCATTGCTCTATAAGAGAGATATGCACATTTTCTTTATTTGTCAAATTCAAAACAGACAAGTGAAGCATAGCAGATGATCTCTCTATAGCAGATGAGTAACTGAATCAGACAATGCTATTGTCGTGGTCGGACAGTTTCTCGTCACGGATGCCTACGACGAATCTGTCGCGAACAAGACGGTCCTCGACGAGCGGGCTGTTGTAGCCACAGCGCCTTACCAGGTTGCGTAATGCCGTAAAAAAGTCATCCATAGATTCGCCTGGCTGCTGAGAGCGGCGGTGGAAACGACGACTCTCATATATCTCATTTACGGGATGCACAAAGTGCGAATCAAAAGTTCGCACAAAGTTCGCACAAAGTGCGAATCAGGCTCAGCGTCCATGGTCCTATCTTATTCAGACCCCCAGAGGCGTCCTTCAGCGGAACCGTCGACACCTGGTGCTTCATTCATCGTAACCGACCCCAGCTCAACTGGCAGATTCTCCGCCTGTACCTCCCGAGATCTTAGAGCATGCAGCACCTCCTGAAGATCCAGTACAGCAAGAAGTAACGCCGCAGGAAACTGTGACAAAGACTCGCAGCGGCCGTATAGTGAGACCACCGCGACGGTTGGACTTGTAGGTGAAAAGGAGGGATGTAGAGGGCGCCACCTGTACGCCTTGCAGCAAGTGCCCATAAGACGGCGCTGAACGGGCACCCGGCCGAGTTTAAGATAGACTGGCGCGGAAGTCTCTGTTGTCTCGCCGTCTTTCCCAGGCCAACCGCGGGTGCTGGATCATGTTGAAGGGGAAGTCTTGGGCCCTGGCGAACAGAGACTGCACGTCCTTGGTACCTTTAAGGCAACCTTACAGTGGGGTGATAAGTCCACAGTGCAGACCTTGTACGTTGTTGAACATCAGCGCACTCACTTGCTTGGGCTCCCTGCAATTGAAGCCCTTGGTGTTGTTCACTTCCTGGGTTCTGCCGAGTGCGTTCGTTCTCCCACAGCCAAGAATTTTCAAGGGTTGGGTAAATTTCGGCAAGCCGAATATCGCATTCGCATTAAACCCGGCGCACGTCCATTTTCCTTGAGCGCCCCAAGGCGGATTCCAATTCCTTCGAACGACATTGCCAAGAAACAGCTGGACGACTTGGAGTCGCAGGACGTCATAAGGAAGGTAGAGACGCCAACTGACTTGACCTTGCCCTGCTGTTGTACCGTGACACGCCCGGTCCCAACGGCATTTCCCCGGCTCAAGCCCTGATGGGAAGGAAATTACAAACTCGTCTCCCGAAACTACCGGAACAACTGACACCGTCATTACCATGCCATACGAGGTTCAGGGAAAAGGACTCATGGAACAAGGCACGGCAAGCGAGGAACTATAATCGCCATCATGCTTCAAGTCAGGTGGCGCCCTCTACAGCTATTTCTGTTATAACTGGCTTAGCCCCCAGTGATATCATTTGCTAAAAGAAGAGCAGGCACTTTACAACTGTGTTTGAACGCAAATTCCCTAGTGCACGCAGTGCAAAAATATTTGTCTCACATGTTCATGGAAGCCTCCACGACTGGTTAGCACCATTTTCTGACATGGTGCCACGCCTCCAAGAGGCAAGCACTAGATCAGCTCAATTTTTTCTAGATTGTCCTCTAGCTTGTCCGATAATGATCTGGTTTGAAAAAACCATTTCAGTAACAGTCTTCTTAAACAGCACCTTATAACTTCCAGCACATAACCAAAACTTGCAATGTGGTCTGAAGAGGAGCCTGTTAGGAAAAACACCTAGCTTACCAAAGGGCTATACATAAAGTAAAACATTTCTACATTATACAGAGGGAAAAAAATAGGAAGAAAATAGGTGATAGCACACATTAGTTATGAATGAAAACTAAAGCAGGGAACAAATGCTTGCACAATGGATGTGGAGCACATCTTTTGTTCAAGGACACATACATCAGTCTACTGTTCATTTACAATGCACCCATTCGCCCAATAAGAAACTGTTAAGTATGCACAAGGCTGATACTTACGCAGTAAAATATAGTCTGCGGTCATTCAGGATACATGATTAACCCAAATTTCAGCCAAATTCACAGCCAAATGCCGGCTTTCTTACAGCCAAATGCCGACTGGTAGCGTATGACTGCAGATAGCGTACAATTTATAACTGGACGTTCTACAGGATTATCATGCACACAGATGCACACACAGGTGGCTGACTTTTATCACGCTAAACAGCAGCTACAACAGTGCAATTATTACAGTTTTACTGCTAACATCCTTTGCTAACAAAAGTTTGCGTGAGTGCACAGCAGCGTCGAGGGAGACAAAAGCAAAATGCGCACAAGCACGGCAACAATGTGTAAACGATTAACACACCTTGATCCGGTCAGTGTTCATCAGGTGCTGAGCCATGGACTTAGTGAGGATCTGGAAGAAGAACCACGACTGGTGCAAGAACTTGTGCACCACTAGGAAGTCGGCATTGTCCGGACCCAGCAGTGACGAGAGGGCCTTCGTCAACTCCTCATGCACGGTTGTCTGTTGCAAGCCTTGTGGCGGCTCAGTCACAAACATGTACTGGAAATGGAAGGAAAGGTACACACATATAAGCAAACAGAATGGAAAACGACATTTATTACAATCATGGAAAAAGTTCTGCTCCTACACCATTTGACTAACAATGCACAGTACTGTTTTTCATGCATGCACTAATCATCATGATCACCAACGAGTCAAAAATGTGATGGAAATATTTTGGCCCCGTCAAAGCTTAAGTAACACAGTGTGCAAGCACACACAGAAGAGAAGAAAGAGAATATGCATGTCTTACTATGCTTTACGATGAATGCCTACCAACTACTTCAGCTTTCTGCCACTATAAGCTTCTCAAAGGACCAAAATCTGCACAGACCAGTCAATCCCACCATATGAGCTGCGCCCCCCTTACTCGTTCTTGCTGTCCACATACTCACTCCTGCTTTGCTCAGGTATCGCACAACATGACACCTTTTCTTCTCGGGTTACACACAGATGAGCCAAGAGGCAGACCCAAAGATCTGCGCGATCAAGCCAATGTTTACACATTGATTACAATGCGCCTGCTTTACACCTTGAACTGTTTTCACCTGGTAAGGTCCCTTCATGTGGTGCATCGAAAACAACAATGCGCTTAATCATTACACGCAGAGTCAAACTTTATACTTTTTGGCAGGCAGCAACAGTACCAGCCATCAATACAACCATGTAAGCACACACCTGGACATAGCTGTGCAGAATGTCCTCCCTCCCAGCCTCGTGTACGCAGGTCACCAAGTGGATGAGCACACGCACGGTGTTCAGTGCAACTTCCTCGCTTCCCGTGCTCACAAGGAGCTTCCAAAGCTGGTTCAATGTTGTTGGCAGGAAGTGGATCATGGCGCTGCCCTCCACAGCATGCAGTGCCTTTATAATGACAACAGCGCCAGGGATATAAGCAGGACTAGAAACTGAGTTGTTTGGCTTCGACTTGAGAAATGTACATCAAATAGTGAAAGGACAATGCAAAGACAACACCGAGATGGATTCAAAATCAAATTCCACCTGAAAGCGAATGTACACAATACATAGGGAGGGACATGCACATACATACTATAGCAAGTCAGTTCCAGCTAAAACAAAAGTTAACAACCAATGCGGTTTATAATTATGGCCAAAGGTATGCGTGACATTTCTTTCAAGACATAGGGTGTCTTGCATAGCTTTAGCATTAAAAATGTTCATCCACTGAAATGCTTCAAATGCTAGTTCACAAGTATTCCTTCTTTATTACTATAGCAATCCCACATGGGTGTTGCTTCCTGACGTAAGCACAGAAACTAATTTTTTTTTTAATTTGTGTGCAGTGGCTAGAGCATCAGCCTTCCTGCCATGCACACACAGTTCAAATCAAAGATGAAGCATACGAAAGGGGCTTGAACACTGATTTGTAAGACTGAACACTGCCGGGACAAGTGAAAACGGGCCAGTGAGAGCAGCAGCTGCTATGTCTCTGTGCACAGAGACATTACAAAATGAAGCCCTCAGAAAAAAAACAAAAACAAAAAGATGATGACATAGTGTACTATCAGAGCCTTTATGCTCTTTTTTATTTTCATTAGTGGATGCAACTGTCCATTACTACAGTACTAGTTTGTGAACACCACCAAAGATGTCACTCAGCTTGCCCTTTCCTAAGCCTTCCACTATTCCTCAGAGCTCACAAACATGGAGGACACATACTACAGCTACTTGTAACCTAGAAGATTTTACGAATAGAACTTTGCACTTTCCTTTGTAATAATTTCTTTTCTTACAATAGCTTGTACAATTCAGAGCCATGACAGCCCCATTGTAATACTTCGTACAAAATTATAGTACTGATTCTAAAATGACATTACATCATGTCCACAAACTTGCTTTTGAACTACACGCGAGTGGTGACACTGTTGACAGCTCTTCAAATACGTTTTAGCACAAATGTTCCTACATTGCCTTCATACAATAGTTTCTGACAATAGCTTGTCCAGAGGTACACATGATAAAATCTTTAAGTAGACAAAGTATTAAGCTAAACTGCAAACTTTAGTCAGTACACTTGGGAACTGCCAGAAGCATAAAGTATTTAGAAGAGCTTCCCATCATTGCTCTATGCATCTCCGTGCATTAGTTCAAACCATGTGTTGGATCACATAACATGATCATATATGTATGGGCAGTACAAAATATGCTGTTTTCTTTTTATTTAATCCTTTCTGTTTCATATTACTCAAGTAAAATGCCATATGCCGTGTGAAGACAAAAGAAAGAAGAATGTACCAAGCCGAGACATAACTTACACCCATGGGCCAAAGACCAAGGCACATAACTGTCAACAAGCTCATTTCATATATCTGCCACTTTTAGCATTATTTCCCATGATTTCTTCATTTTGAAGAACAGTCAGGGTAGGTGGATAGAATGCTCTGCCATATTAAGGCACAGACATCTGGCCTCTATTACATACAGTACCTGAAGAAAGCAAGCGGTGTGTAGTCTTACTGCTGTAGTGCAAGTTCCAAAAGTTGAAGCGTAGAAGCAATGGGTAAAGAGTTTAAGAATAAAAAACAATACTTGATACCTTAGACAAATCGTGTTTTGAGAGTTTAATGCACAACTTTAAACATGTGTCTCAGAATTAAGCTTTTACCTCACCATACATTTTATTTTTCTGTTTGTATTTGTAACTTAGCACTATGTAGTGCTAGCAGCATAGAAGATAAAACAACTTCTTGGAATAACCACATAACCAATAAAACCTCCCGCAATGAAGGTAGGGATGTTATGTTGAATAAAGAATGGCCCATATGACATGTAAAAAACTTGCATGTAGATTATTACAGCAAACATTCCACAAAGTTGACACTAACTAGGCCTTTTGGAGAACTTCAACACCCAATTTTAATCTTGGTAGCCTTGAACTTTACTACATCTCCTGGCAATTTACAAAAGGCCCCAAGCAACAGGCTAGCAGAAGAGAAAAGCTAGGAACCCATGCAAAGAACACATAGCAACAAAAAACACAGAATTTACAAACTGAAGAGATAATGTTAGGCCATCATGCTTATTCACAAGCATGTTGATCTGAAAGGCAACATTATAACCTCAACCCACAAGTTTTGCTTTACCCACATTTCATGCAAAGTAGAGTACGTTTTGCTCCATATATAATACAGTTCCACTAGAAAGTCATGTAGATGAAATAAGTAAATGGACAAGATCTGCCATGTATACTATTATTATTTCAGAAAGACAGGGAAGGTGGAACGAGACATGTACTTAATTTCTGTAGCTGCCGCAGCTCATACTGACATGCTCACCATCCTCATAAACAGCCTAGATTATAGGTCTGCGGAAAGTTGCGGGCCAATATTCAGGGATCTGCAATTGCTTTTGTGTTGACACAGAGGTGAATTTTCACACTGAGAAAGGTTTTTGTTCAACTGTGAGAACTTTCCAGTGAGAAACAGACATGGGCACCCTTTGTTGCTTCAAGCTACTGCCAGTTGTGTGGCAACTCCTTTTATTTCATTACATTTGCAGTTAACAAAACACTCAACTCTTTGAGAGATTACCACCTAACAGGGAGATAAATGAGCTAGCCCATGCACTAAGGTTCTTCCTTGATGCAAGTCATGCAGCAACTGTCACGGGTTTGCCATACTTTGGGCATAACCACTCGCTAGACCCTACAAAATTCCATTGCTGATCATGAGCTTGTCTTTCTTTTCACAATGTTGTGTCAAAATGGCTTTGTTAAGCTAAAGAGGCCCATCATCATGAAGGACCATAATTTCCCCAGTCTTTGAGTGCCTCCATCACATTCTGTCAAGCTAAATGTATCCTAAGGTAATACTATGTAGTCGAGGTTCCTGGTTGAACATGTCTTACCTTAGGGTTTGTTTTTTTTTTGTTTTTTTTTTACCTCAATGCTGGTTTTCTTCTACCACCTCGTACACTTTCAAATGGCACAAAGCCCCTCACCTCCTGGCCATCTTTAGAAAAGTTCAACCTCAGGTACAATTCTTGCTGCCACCAAATTCTCCGTCTCGTCACTGTTACAGCATATTTGGTGCACATCATCGAGGCAGCATTTTCTCACTACTTTGTCCTAAATGATGGCACACCAGTGGCATTAGTCAATTCCTTCAGCATCTCCCATGTACCCTTTTTAAGACAAAGTGGTAATGAAATGCTGAATTACGATAGACTCCGATGCTGCGGCAGTGTCATCATGGGATGTGTGACATCCACATGCATCTGACCTTAGTAATAAAGAACGCAGTATAAGCTTGCACAGGAATTGGAAACTGCCAATAGTAAATGCAGCAAAGACAGCTTTTGGGTGCAAAACTTGTTGCTATGTCTTTGGATTGGAAAGGTAGAACTTTCTAAGTGGAACTGTACAGGCACGGAGCACAGACATTTAAGGGGCGGGGGATATACCAACCTTGACAACCTTTGAGATTTCCCGCTCGGCTTCAGTGCCCATTGAAGGGAGTGCCTGTTCCTGCATGACCACATGCGCAACCTGCCATCTCTGGAGTTAACATACATATGGACCACATGCACACCGCCACTGGCACTGTGCGCTTCCAAACTGACCAATGTGCGTGCTCCCGATGTCCCAAGGAAATACCATATTCTCGTGCGTGTAACCCAGCCCTGCCTACAAATGTGCACAACCCTTAAAAATGATCTTTAAAAAGAGACTGATGCAGTGTAACTGACATAGAAACTGCATGCAACGTAAATGCATTCTTTAATGCGGGATAACCCTGGCCCAATTATCAGTAGAATGCGAAGCTCCAAAAATATACTACACATTGCCACCATTACTGCTCCCGTTCAGAAAAGCAGTGTCTGCATGACAAAGCAACTTCTCTCTGCAAATGTGACTTCATGGGAGTATTGCCATCAAGCCAAACACACACACAAGTTGCTTTACTGTCAAGCTACCTACATATGAAGCCTATATAAATTTATGTATAGGTAGTTCGTAGCTAAATGGAGCACAAAGAATCCACAGCATATCCACAGAGTGAATGATGATGAGTGGGCGAAGCTCCGGAGGTTCATCGTAGATCGTGCTGAGTTCCGGATCAATTTAGTTAACGCGCACGCTATGAATCCTTATGGTTCAACTTCGCGCAAGTGAAATCTCCCACCGGCACTTCATTGCAATTCAAGATCCAGTGCATATATATATATATATATATATATATATATGGGTGGCTGGTGAATGGTTCTCCAGCGCGAGCAGTCGGTATTTTTCGATCAAAAAACTCGCTAGAACTGCCTGCGTCAACGTTGTCTCTCGCGGGTGAGGGCGCATTCTCCTTCTTTGTGAGCTGGTAGAGCGTTCATCGAAGAAAGAGTGTTTCCATAGTCAACGCGCGCCTTTTGCTCTCTCTCTCTCACAAGACAGCAGATGGAAGAGTGAGAGATCTCGCGCGCCGGGAGGCACGTGCCGAGGGCGCGCCTCCCACACGTGCCCTCCTAGTAGCGCGTTCCTAGTAGGTAACGCGCTACTACAACGGACGGACGGACCCAAACCTTAAGGAGCTTCGCCCCTAAAAATTATCTTTTGATTACACTTACAAAATTCAGTAGTTACACTCACGTTCAGTGCCAATCAGTGTAATTCCGCTAAGTGTGACTCGCCAAAAATCTGACAACTACATTACACGTACGCATGACTGGATTCTGCTGATACATAATTGAACATGAACATAACATTGCAGGCAAGCTTTCTGACTGCCTGCAATGTTAGCATCCTTCCTGCCTGCAATGACAAACATCCTGATTCTATGTAGCAATGTTTCAACTGTGCCATTTCCTAATAGCATCACATCGCTCACCAGTTCCATTTGCTAAAAGAGGATGTGCGCCAGAACAATGTTGAGGTTTTAGCTAACGTCAGGCGTAACTGAACCTACATGGTGTAAAATGTGCAATAACTGACAAACCACATGAACCAACTTAAGAGCAAGCTGTTTCCATGGCCTGACGCCTCCTCCCTAGTAACAGCAATGTGCACTGCAGAGACGACTGCTTGCAGAATTTCAAATATCCAATATTCGGAAATGCAACAGGCAAACCCTTTCTTTCCATCTGTTTTACATTAGGGGTAAGCCTCAAGCACATGTCAAACGCTGAGCGTTCTCATTACAACAGCTGCACATGTCTTACCGACTTCCAATAACAGGGTAAACTCGGCTACCTTTCGAAATGCACATATAACAAAGTGGTTTATTCAGTTATTAACAAAACCAAATGAAGGTTCAAGGTTTACAAATTGCTTCATTTAAACACTTTTCCTTTCCTTCTCAATTTCACAATTGTCTCTTTTTCTTAATTTTGTTTCTGTAAAGATGCTTAAGGCTTCCGTCTTTATGGCACTATCGGATAGTCCTTTCAGCCTGCTCATTGAAAGCTCTGCAAAGACCTCACAATGAAGTATTTCATCTTCATTTTAAGAACAGATGTTATTCAGTGATGCTAGTCATGCTTCGTTAGGCTGTTAGAGCCATCTCATTTTAAGCAGCAAAGCATTGCTACATTACATTTCCATGAGCGTGACAGCTGCTTCCAGAGTACCTAAACATGACCAATCAAAGGAACCATAAGAGCCAGTAAGGCTTATTGTTTAAAGCAGGAGATGTTCACCATAAGTAACTGGAATATAATGAATTATTTTCACTAGGTGGCACTTCGTACAGACTAAGATGTCCCACATCAATCTGTGCACAAAAGGAGCCACACAGTGCTTCTTTATCTGCTGTTTTAAGAAGGGTATTAGCAATCCTACAAGTTGGCTTTGTTATGGTAATTTGTTATGCCAGCCCAAAAGAGCTTTCTATATTTGTTAATGAGCTGCTCAGTTTGCTTAGAGATACAACAATCAAGAAAGCTGTCACAGTGTTAAAAAAAAAAAAGAGAGACTGTTGGATAAACCAAAGCCACAAGAGCATTAGGATGGTGAAACCAAGAGTTAATTATATATTTTATATGTAACTGTAGTGAAATAAAAATAACAAGAAAGGCCAGTAGCCATGTTAGAACACCACGTGAGTAATGGTATTCAGTACCATTAAATCCCGAGCTAGTGCCACTATAAGACCCCTCCCTATTTTTGAGAGATTTGAAATTTGCACCAATAAGCGAGCAAGTGGCCCATCTTTCTCTTTAAACCATATTTACTGCAGCATGCACCAATGCCACGTCATTGACAACTTCATTTTAAATTTTTCCTGAAATTCTACAATAAATTATGAGAAACAATGCAATTGCATATGGAAAAGAAATCTGTTTAGCTACACTTGTCGAGGCCTGATAATGGCTGGACCGCAGCAGTGTACTTCTCATCTGCATAACCAGCCTTTGACTATAACTGGAAGGTGGTAGGCTTTGTGAGCTGACATTTCTACCACAAAACAGAAAGCTAGAATAGTTGCAGGCAGTTCTAACTGAACGGACAGATGTGAGTCGCATCAGTTACTAGCATAAGTTTAATGTTCATTGCTGCTCAGGCTCGCGGGCCCGCAACTTAAGCATCTAACTCCAAGGAATCATTTGATGGCTTCGAGAGCAATGACATGGAATAAAAGCAGTAAATGCACTTATTCCACAGATATAACGAAAAAAATCACTCTGCATTTTTTTTCTCACTGGCACTTCTGCTGCCATTTTGAATCTTGGTTTGCAACTCAGCAAGGGCCCCACCTATAAATTTGTCAAATTATCTTGCGCTTGCTCTGGATTTTACGGTAATACACTTAAGCATACTAATTACAAAGCTTCTATTTGTCATGTTATAAAACCACAGAGAAGTTGTACTAGCTTTATCGATAATGATAACTGACTACTGATGTCACCTGTTTTGACATTCCTGATGGAGAACCGTGTGCTATTCATGACTGCTAGGCAAATATTTGAGCTGCATAACATTATTTGTTGTGCATACATCCGGCCGTCTATATTCATTAAGAAACAATGCTAAGTATCTGTCACTGCTTAAGGAGCGTAACCTCGTTATAATGAAGTTGAAAGGGGAGTCATAATTACTTCGTTATGACCAATATCCATGTTGTCTATGGGAATTTCAAGGGGAATTACAATTGCTTCACTATATCCATTAGTTCATTATATTCCAGTTCGTTATAACGAGGTTCTACTTTATATGGATCCTTAAATGTGTTGCATTTCTGCTTCTATAATGGCAGTAAGAAGTTGGCAAAGTGGCAACTGATTATGATGCTGCATAAGATAAGAAACTCTAAAACAATTATTAAAGACAATGGGTACATTTATTTTACGAATAATTTCTGTCATGTACACAAAGCTCCACATTCTCATGCAAACACTTCAGTTAACAGCCAAATCAGTCAAATGTCAATATGTAATGTCCATACTATCATAAAACATGGAAGGCCTTAACAAGCAGCGTAATCGCGCATCGTTTTACTTGTGCGCAGTGTGACTGATTCACAAGAAGCACATCGCGGCATATTTGGAAACGATGTGCAACTGTCTGCACTGAATGTACCCCAACAACGCTTACAGTACTAGCAGCAAGAGATTTTGAAACACAATCAATAGCCACACAAAATTATATCTCAGCAACCTTACGTATTCTAGAAGTGTAAGATTGAATTTAAGATTAAAAGTACTCTTACTTCTTTGAGCTACAGATGCTGTACCTCTGAGTCAGGCAGCGACCTAGAGTATAAACAGATGCTGTGTCTCCTATGCTTTTCCACCTCAAGCATACATGTATAGGCACAGGTTTATTTGTCATCAAAAATTTTTAAGAATGCTAAATGACCACAGCAACCCTGTCCAAGACCAGCAGAGTGACTAATACTGCCTAAAAGTTTATTCAGAGAACTAAGACACCAAGTCCACAATATGCCTGTAACACAACAATATGAAAAATCTACACGACGTGCTGCACATGCTTCACCACATCACTTAGTCATGCCACGTGCCAAGAAGCCACCAACCAGGGTTAAATCAAGTGGTCACACCAAGAGAAGGCAGGTTGCAGGTTAGTAGCCATGCAGGAACACCCGATACTTATGCCCAAGAAGCCCATTATTAACAAGTTGCCATTCAACAGCATTCGGCTGCATATTGAGTCACAAAAGTGTGGTACCATTTGGAACACATGAAACGCAACACTGTGAGTGAGTGGCTTTGCCACATGTTGAATAATGTGCGATGGTGTGCTGGCTGACATTCTTCATATTCATAACCGAGGCAGATATTCACAGAGACATATGTGCTCACTCATGCCCTTTCATCACACCTCAAATCACATCTGTCTCCTCATGCAAAGGCCACGCACAAGAAATCACTGCAATAGTGTCATTACTTGGAATACGTGCCATAACAAAAAGCTATTTAGTACAAGAATATACAAATAGACACCCCAGGTGTGGCTGAAAAGTTAAGCCGCATATTAAGAGAAAGACTCTGCTCACTATGCAATCACCGCAATTCGGATTCAGTGTGAATTTTTTAAGACACCAAATGCAAAGATGCATGTTTAATGTATTGCACCTCATTACCTTCCGGTAATCATTCTTCGGCAAGTTCTTTCCACAGCTTTCTCAAAAACAAAGTGTACCGGTTTTTTTTTCTCCAAAATTATCAGTGCTATAATAACGCCCTAGTGATAACATAATCTCCCACACATTTCAGCACACACTTCAGGTGCATGTACTTAGCTCCATAAATTACCCATAGGCTATATTCTACAAATGCATGTTCAAGAGCATAGAGCACTCACAAAAAAAAAAAAAAAGAGAGAGAAAAGAAAAAGACGAGCTCCAACACAACAATTCATATTCATCTTAAAGCAGACAGATGTACTCAATGTAGGTGCAAGTGCAACACGAAAAGTATACTGGTACCAACGTGCAAGAACTTCCAACAGTGAGACTACAGCATTTCACATGCTGTAATACTCATACAGCACCATATCTATAGCGGCACATGCTCCATCACATTCAAGAGGGCAAAAACCATGCTAGGCTAGGTCTATGTAGAAATGCAGTACTCGCTCCAAGCACAAACCTATAGTGAGACAATAGCTTTTAAAAGTAACAAATCTGCACTTGTAAATGAAATCCGGATCACTGTTTTGGCTCAACGGGTCAATTACTAAAGTAATGCACTAAAACAACAACACATAGTCAAACCTCGATATAACAAATTTGGACATAACAAATTATTGGTTATAAAAATTAAATGAAAAAATAATGCTGCCATCAGAACAATGCTAAGTACATTTATAATGAATTATAAGACATAATGATGCTATTTCCGTGTCACATAGAATTTGTTATAATGAAGTTTGACTATATATAGACATTGACTAGATCAAGGACGCAACACAATGTCACGGCTACTTTTCTTATATTAAATATTGTATCACTAACGCTAACTAGAGTGCGATTAGCCCTGCTTGACCGGAGGAAAATTCTCTACAATCCATATTCAGCTTGCATAAATATTTTTCTTTTCTGTATGTGTGTGTGTGTGTGTGCTTAAAATGGCTAAAAGCGGTGCAGACAACGAAATTCAAATGCTTTTAGTGCAAATACGTTATGCTGACATCCATTAACTCATACGTAACACACCTAACAGGATAGTCATGACCTATCAGAGAAGATTCTCACATACTGCAGCTTACACCCTTACCTCGAAAATACTAAACATAAGGATGGCACAACTCTTGCTTTGAAACATTAAGGGTGCACAGTCTTATGCAAGCTTAATGGTCTCATGTCTGGGAAATGCCAAATCAGCTGTGCTCTTATATTCATCGCATCGGATGCATGACACCCTGGCTGTAATGTTTCAGCCTGCTCTACAGTGATTTTGTGCATTTCCAGCATTGTTACAATAGTGATATGAACTTCACATAAGGTACACGTAGCACTTTTCCTAGAGGTGATACCAGAAAAACAAATTATGTCGAAATTCATTAGGCTTGTATGACACCATCCATAACTGCCTTGATACACACCAAGCTGCAAGGCCCAACGTACGCCAAGCAGAACACACCGCATATGAAGTCATGATGCTTGTACACAGCCAATAATAAAGAGCAAGTGGAACCTTACCTTGAGGAGTGTACTAGTCTCAGTATCAGGCCCTAAAATTTTCGTCTCCAACAGCTTTTGACAATGCACGAAGAAATTGTGGAGGTGCTGATCCTGAATGGGAGAAAGAAGTGTAAGGAAAGAAACTGTAGCTGGCAAAATGCCAACACGAAAAGGTAGCGAAGAGCCAGCATCCAAAAGCAATCACAGCCAGAGGTAATCGCTGTCATCTGCAGCAACCGATTAGTTATGATTGCAGAAGAAGGCCCCAGCCAACAAATATTGTTACGCGTGCCCTGAGTGCAGACACCTGTGCTGTTGACTAACATGAGTGCTAGCATTACATCGTACGATGCGGTATCATTCAGTCGCTGCGGTGCTGTCAACGTTCCTTGTTAGCCCACGTTCAGCATACTCATAAGTGGGTATTCATGCACTCTGCAAAAACACCTTGATCGTATTCTTAACATTTAGCCGAATGCCAAACAGTTCATCACAGGCAATTTCCTTGCTGACTGCTTCACGTGAGACCGATTTCTACAGTGTCTGGGATCTGCAGGATTTTTTTCGTCACACACAATGTAATGGGCTCTTTCATCCCTGGTCACATGACTGCACAGTTACTATGAAACAATGCGATGATAACAGGCCTGCCCAAGCAGATTTTACAAGTTCTGCAGCCCACTGCAGACAATACATGAGCCAAGCAAGCAATTTACAGAAAGAATCATACCTTTGTGTGTACAGTCGAGACTAGCCTGAAACCAACTTTGAACAGCTCCCGGCCGCCCTCCACGAGCCGCACGTCAGGGCCACTGAACTGGAATACAGGAAAACCAGGATCAGCACAGAGAAACTTTCTTCTCCCCCCCCCCCCCCCCATCAGGTGGTGAGGTAAGGTGGTATATGAGAAAAGCATCCACCGAAATTGATCAACATATGTAGAGGCAAAAATTGCATTAATTCTTGCTCTTGAATAACTATGACACCACTTACACCTTTTCCAAGTCCCTTGAGACCTTCCAAATTTTTAAGTTCCAGTGTTAACAACAGCTTGCCTTACCTGTTCTTACTGGTATTACAAACTTTGTTGGTAACAACACAATGGTTTTCATACATTTAAGGCACATATTACTGCTGTGTTGTGCTGGGTCCCACATGTAGCATTGCTACTAAACTTCATGAAAAAAACATGCATGAGCTGTTTGTGATGCGATCAGTGACTTCCTCTAAGTTTTCACAAACTGCACACCATTTACGGACTACAGCTGTGAACTTCATTCAGCGCAGTAGCCCCATAAACAGTGACTGTATAGAACTGCAACTAATACACTCAACTAATGTGACCTAATCCAGCATCTCTGTGCCCCCATGTTCAGTGAAATCAAATGCAGAAATGAAAGCAAAGAAGACAAGTGAGACAAGAACTCACTCCTTTGCCAAGCCCGAGAGGCTTGTAAGAAAGGTACCCAGGAGGCAAATTGGCAGCAACTGGGAGCATGTCTTCCTCAATATTAAGCCTGTAAAGGAAAGCACACACACAAGAAGAAAACTGGTTAAATATATGGCTCTTGCTCGGTTGTAGCATTGACATGTGCCGGGCTTCCACGAATGAAGTTTTTCAGGAACTTCTGTAGCAAAACGGGCTTCTATCTTAAATAATCACAGCATTTTAAATCTTTTGTGCAGGCTGTACTGCTTTAAAAAGGTGACTATGTTTGTTAAACAGTGACACAGGCCACCAAGAAGAGCTGGCTTGTTATAGCTCAACAAGAGAGCACATTCAAGCATCGTTTAAGAAATTCTGATTCAAGGGAGGTTTTTGTTCTACGCACTTCTACACATGAATTCTACAAAGAAAAAACAGAAGCATCACATTTCTAGAACACACAAACACTGCTGGAGTAAAACAAGGAGCCTGTGTCCAGCAAGTGAAATGTGTACTTGGGGCTCATAGGTTTTGGTGCTTTTTGTGCCAAAGCTGGATGCTTATGACATCAGCTGAATATATGGTGGTATAGTACCACGATGAAAGTGAGAGCCATTGTGATATGCATTATGACAGGATTTAATCTCCTATGGATCATCAAGAACTCTCCCGTGGCATAAAAATTGCCTGTTGCCATGTGGGCCAATTATGACGCTTCAGCTAGCGAGCACTGTACAAGCAGGAATGCATGTTGCAAGAAGACGGAATAAAGCTTCAGCTTGCCTATTATTATGCACATTACGGCAACGCTAATCAATCACTGCAATGAGCAAATCAGCAATTCCTACTCTATTGACCATGACCAGACATGACTAAGCGACAGAGGCTCCACACACCTTCCCTTGTTGAGCAGAGGTAGCCAGGAGTAGCCGACAATGCTCTCTATGGGGCCTTCCTTACGCTTTGTGCCCTTGGCAATGTCACAGCTCACGTGGTAGAAGGTGAAAAGAAGATGGTGTTGCTCGTGCAATTCCAGAGGAAGCACTACTTTCACCTGAAGGAGACATTTTAGAAAGAGAATTGCAGCTCAACAAAATACAAATCGAGGGCCTCTGATAGTCGTTCATACTACATCAGTACCTTCAGCACAAGAGAAGTTACTTAGGTTTCAAAAGATTTACATGATGAGCTCGGTACGTATGGTTCCCACTGCAGTTTTCTATAGTCTGTGTGCCCGATATCAGATTATTTCCTCAGCAAAACCGATAGTGTAAGAGATACACATTTAAACATTTATGCTAATGGCTTTGAACATTGCAGTTCAAGTTGGAGCAAGTACGCAATGGTATATAGCGTATTTGCACAAAACTAACGAAATTGAAAACAGATTTCACTGACCGTACGGCCTTGACGTTCCACAAATTCAGAATACTCACTGAGCTGTAAAGGTGTGAATGTGCAAACAAGGTTTAACAGATAGAATTACCAAGTTTAAAGTGTGAACAAAACCTTTCAGCGCACACTATTTTTTGGACAGCACATTATAACTAGCAGAGCCAGGAAAAAAGCAGCCAAGAGGATGGGAAACAACCTTTATAAATTACATTTCACACAATAAGCATCCGAGCAGTTTTCACTACATAAAACCAAGGTTGAGTACTGCTGCTTGTAACTGCAGGAATACAATATATCTAACATTTTATCTACAGTAAGAAAAAAACAGGCTTCTTTTCTCAAAAGCATACTCAGTTTTTCCCCTCTTGAAGCACTAAATGGTCACAAAGTTTTAGAAAAGAAACTTCCTTACCTCTTCATAAAAGTCAGGTGTGACACAATGATGCGTCACAGCTGTGTACGATTGCGAGACGAACAGGGGCTCCCCTGGTCGACCGTAGATGCACTGAAAATTACAAACAGTCGTTGATTTTAAAACATCTGCGGAATAAGCAACAAGGTCATGAAGAATAGTTAACTACAATTTGTGAGGAGGGAAACCTGCAGGGCTTAAGATAGACTGAACAGCAGCAACATAAAAAAAAAACACGCTCTTGCAGAAGCAAAACCAAATAAACCAGAAAAAGTACTGAGGCAACATGTACAGTTGGGGACAAAATGAGAATTAAGTTATATGGTTTACATGGCGAGACCAAGACTATATTATGGGGCACACCGCTGCGGGGGACTCAAGGTTAACTTTCAATAGAGTTCTTTCACATGTACCTATGTCGAAGTATACATAGGTGTTCTTGCATTTCACCCCATCATCATGTGGCTGCCGTGCCTGGCAAATGAACTTGTGCCTTCGTGCATGCTTAGCACTTGCAATTAAAGGGGCCCTGCAACACTATTTTAACATCGTCAGAGTTACCGGTGCCAATCAGTTGTGGAGGCCTCTGTGGAAATGTGAGCTAAATGTTATTCATCTGTACGCACCGAGGGATTGGTTTCGAACGCAGCTGGAAAGCATCTTCTCTACGTTGAGTAAACAACATAAATGGAAGCACCAACTAAGTCGCTTGACATTCTCCGTTGCTCTTTAAGAAAGATACACACATTTTCTTTATTTGTTCAATTCAAAATGGACAAGTAAAGCATAGCAGATTACCTTTCCACAATCGTCAAATCAGCCAAAGCTATGTCTGCCTCAAGCAACTTATAGCCGGTGCCCCCAGCGACGTCATTTGGTGAAAGCACAGCACGCACTTTCCAGCTGTGTTTGAAACCACCCTGCAAATTCCCGGGTGCACTCAGCGCAATGATATTTGGCTCACATGTCCACAGAAGCCTTCACGATTGATTGGCACTGTTTTCTGACTATGTTCAAGAAGTGTTGCAGGGCTTCTTCAGGCTAGCATGGCAGACATCATACGAAGATACACAAGACAATGACTTCAGTGTGCTCTCAGTGCAGGGGAACGATTCAGTGGCCGAGATAGCCTGCCGCTTAAAGGGACACGAAAGAGCAAAACGATTTTTATCCTATCAGTAAATCACTTTCGCAATACCAAAGCGCCACTCTCATAGCTAGAAAGCCCTTAGTAAGCGAGAAAATGTGCAAAAGAGGAATACAGGTGGCGATGCCACCTTGAGGTTCCCGCACAAACTCGCTACGATGTCACAGGTTTTGAAGGCACTCACTAGGGCCCACATAACTATCCGCTGATAAAATTCAATTGCATTGCGTCCATATGTAGGTAGCAATAGCAAGAGGATTAATGTAGCAAGTTTCATGGAATTCTATAGAGCCAATGCGGACAGAACACTAAAGAACTTTGAAATCTGTGACGCCATGCTTGCTTTGACGTGCAGAGGTTTTGACACGAAATTCAAAAATGAAATTTGACCTTCATTTTTCCTTTAATATTGAACCCCATGATGAAGAAATCAACGACAATAGAACTTTCAAAGAAATGTTTATCCGTATGAAGTGATTTACTTTTCCTCCCTAGTGTCCGTTTAAAAAAATGACCAGTGTGGTCAGTCCTGTTTGAGAAAGGCAAGTGAAGCTGTCATTCACAATTACCGTACAACACTACGATCCCGAACTGTGAGGCTCGATCACCGACTCACCTTCAATGGTTTCGTTCCTTCATCATCTCTGTCCCGCAGCTCCACACAGCATGATATGTTCCTTGCCTGCAAAGAAATTCCACAGAAACTCTGAGAGGCACCTCCAACAGATGTTTATGTAGAAGTTGGCAGCTTTTCAAAAAATCAGAATGAAGCAGCGGTTTGCCTAAAGTACAGCCCTTTCATTCCTTTACTTAAACCACTGTAAATTAAAGTGAAACCTACAATGAGGATGCAGTACACAGAGGCCTTTGCTGGTACACGTCAACATACTTGACATTTCCAAATTATCAAACTACTGTGTTTTTCCAACGGGGCTTTACAAGCCTTATAGGCATAGATGGGCAAGTCACACAATGTAAATACGCATATAAAAAATGACAATAAAAAAATGCAACTGCACAATGCACAATAACAGTACATATATAGTAACTAATTACGTTTGTTATAGTATTCCTAAACTTCAATGAATATGTTGCAGTTGTTAACAGTTTCATCTTTCTTTTGGAGGGTGGCGGGGCGAGGGCATCATTCTGTTTCTGTCAACTGCCCAAGCTGCAAGGAGTTGCTACTTTGAAATCAAAAGCCCAGGTGATAGACACTGCTATGCCTTGGTGGATCCATGAGCTTACAACTGGCACCGCTTTTTCCAGGCTTTTACAAATGCATTGCCTTTGGGTGTGGCGTTTTCAGAGTCCACATATGCTCCTCCATAGTTCCCTACTACTGCCCTCCAATTGTACCGGAGCCCCTTAACGTCTTTTGTCTGCTATGCTTGGTTTCATACAGTTCAGGGAATGCTTCTGGCTATGTGAGGCATGCCTTTTATACCATGGACCCTGACCTCGAAGCAAGAGCCCACTGAGTGTACATTCAGCTTACTTCTGAGCTGATAGTTGTTCACATTAATAAAAGAAAGATTTTGTTATAATTCTTAACCTTGCTTGACTTTCAATCTTTACTACATATACGTTACGGTGTATCATGTAAGAAATGCACAGCAGACAGCCATTCTCAGTAGGCGGTGCAATCTACTGTCACAAAAGTATCGCAAGAGTCAAACGCACTGATCCAATATGCACCAAGCTCTGATGGTTAATTTTGATTAGCATAAGTTACCACATGTAGAAGTCCTGATGTAAGCATATAATTGAGTTTGGAACAGAACCAACAGCATTTAGCAGTGAGTAAGTAATGCAGCGGTGCTATGTGAAGTCACACAGCACGTTAGTCTATGTGCGATGTTGCACTGAGGAGCAGTGTAATATGGAATTTCTCTAAACCTATTAGTACTGGTTTAAGAACAAAAAACTGCTTCAATATGGGATTAGACTTGTTTCCACCATTTTGAGACAACTTTCCAATAAATTTCATAATTTTGGGAAATGCATTGTTTCCCAAGAATGCACCATCAACAATTCTAAGCAGAAAACTGAGCCAGAGAACAAGAGGGATAAGGAAAAGGACACAAACGATGATAAGCACCTTGTCATCATATCAGTCACCCTTTTTCTCTGATTACGTTACAATGAACCAACTAACTAAAAAAAACAACCAATTCTAAGCAGCAGGAACAAATATACAGTTGTGTTAAAATACCTTGGCAAATGCTTTTTGGCTGTCGTACTTGAGGCTCTTGGGGTAGACATACAGGTGGTTGAGGTATGAAAAGAATGGGTGACTGTCAGCTGCCACGTCTGTTGGGAACTGCTGCACTTCAAGGGTGGGGCCTTCCCTGGGCTTGGGAGGCATCGGGAATGGCACCACGGGAACGAGAGATGTCGTCAGAGAGTCTGCGGTAAATGTGAACAATGGTAAGAACGTCATTATACTTAGCTAACCATTATCTCACTCAGGCAATGCTGTCTGTGCTAATGTCAATGCAGTTTAACTGCACTTAATATATTTTTCAGGTGAATGGACAATAAAAAGAAAATGTAAGGGCCAGAAAATGCAAGAGCCGAGACGTGATAAACTTGAAAAGTGGGAGCCATGCTGAAAAGCACACAGTTTTATTTCCATGCCTACACTTGAAAAGAATCGTGCAGCACTGAACAGGGCATTTTTCACGGCCGATCAGCACGAGGCATTTTTCCAGCACCTGTAGTGCTGTGTGGTTCTCACTATCATGACTTGCGCATACATTTCTTTTAAATAAACGGAGTGCCTCTGCGGCCCATCAGGACATTGGCTCCAACATCTGGGGCAGCATATTCAAGCGATCTACTACAACGATATCACACTCACGTCGTTTTCGTCAAATGATCTCCGAGTGATGAAGTTCTTGGCCCACTGTCTTGGCACACTTGGCTAATCACCTGAGCGTGCTAAGACAGTGTGCTAAAATTTTGCTTATCACATAGCTCTACTAATGTTAATAAATAACAATGTACTTATTTTACCGATGGACAACCATGCCCCAGCATCAGATTCTAGCAAACTGAGAGTCAACACAATGCCAGGCAAATTCGTGGAGAAGAGAAAGTAAAACAATAAACATAGCTCACTGTCAACAGTCTCATCAGGTCTTAAAAGCCTCAGTGAAACCTTGATGTGTCCTGGAATCACTGTGAAGTGTTTCACTTTCTCTGGCCTGTAAAAAGATGAAAAATGCGTACCATAAGTACATGCAGTGCAATATTTTATAGATGCTAAGCTGAGCAGACAAATCTTCCAGGAATTCAAAAGAACAACATAATACAGATGACTTGAATTATTTCAGCCTTGAAAAGACCGAGACAATTTAATTACATTATTGGGCAAATCATAAAAGGCAGAAAAGATGACAAGAAAACATATTACTTCATTTGATAGTTATTAGGCTGTTTTTAATACTCCCCACATCTAACACACATGTACAAGTAGAAAACAATGTCCACGCACATGTAATTATACACACATTTAGGGGAAAAAAATTTAAGCATGTCTGTGACTTCAGAAATTAAGAAATGATGAAGCCTGCAAGTATAGCATGAAATTATGGCAATTAGTTAACAGTTTTAAGCTTATTTTCCATCTTCTCAGAAATAAAGAAATGGCGATGCCTGCAAGTGTAGCATGAAATTATGAAAATATGTTTACAGTTCTATGCTTATTGCCCATCAGCGTCATTCTGAGGTTTTATCACTATATGCCATACCATGTTGGCCTCTGCATGTCCCAAGGACAATTGGCCCAGCATTTCTTGAATTACTGCTCGATAAATTAGTGGGCAGTGGACCATACTTTGACTAACCATTTATACAATCCATCATGTGACGCGAGATACTGACAAACCGAAAATGCATAGCATGCTCTGTTGTTGCAAGCTTAACCTTCTATCCTTTAGAACATGCCCACAAAAATTGCAGTGCTCCTAAAATTATAGGCACTTATACTAAAGAAAGCAGTCTAGGGGATGCTAGGGCAATTTCTGCTTGAAAATTCAACAAATCCAACCAATCTGCATATTTTGCATTCAAATAGAGCAGGACACACACACACAAAGAAACCTTGTTTTAACACAGACCATCCATCTGATACAAGGACAGCTTCATTACATCTGAGAAATCATTATATCTCTGTGCATTAAACAAAGATTCGATTCTTTTGTATTGTGGCGAAGTGTTTTAGATGTGAGTGTTCGTAATGACCATAGCAGAGCAGCAAGAAGTAGCACAGCTGATCAAGAACTGAAACCAGGTTCTCTAACCCGTCGTTTTCTCTTCTTTTAAGCCATATATGCCCACTGCTCATTGACTTACAGTACAGTATTATATATATATATATATATAATATATATATATATATATATATATATATATATATATATATATATATATATATATATATAGTAAATGGGCTGCTATCACCAAAGGCAAGGAGAGAATTTTTTTTTTTTTTTTGGGGGGGGGGGGGGTTCTGCTTCAATATTTACAGTTGTGGCACAGTAGCAGTTCCATGTGCACATTACTAGTTCTTAGTGGTGTCATTTATCTTACATGATTATTGCAATTGGTGCGTGCTGTGCTCTTAGCAAAACTGATTCATTATTGATAATTTGTAGAAGTTACTAATGCATAAAGAATCATAAGGTCATCTTGTATTAACTTCGCATTCGAAGATTAGAAGATTCAGAAAAAACTACCTCTTGAGGTCACAGAGGAACTTCAGAGTGTCTTCCTCAGAAAGTTTTGCACTATCTTGTCTGTAGATTTGGCTAAACTCCATGAACTTGTCTAACTCATTGGAATGACGGCTGAACAGAGGCCTGCAAACACAAGAGTAAAAAAATACAGATGCAGGAAGCACACATTAGGACATACGTCATGTGGACTGAAAGAGCAGCTGAGGCAATGCACAGTACATAGTAAGCTATCACATGAACCATGTGAAATAGCACACTTTCAGGGGAAAGCTAAGGCAAATAACTGTTAATCTCTAATGTTAGATTCCCATCCTACATTCCCAAAAAAAAAATGCATTGATCACTGCACTTGCTTTAGTCCGAGTTGACTTCGCCACTAAGAAAATCATGACCCAAAGCACAAAGGTTGCAGTTCATAACCATAATCATGAATGAAGTTTTCCTGGACAGCTCCACTGCCTATGCTTAAGGTAGCATTTAGTGTAGCTCCATTTGAGTCAAAGGTCTTTCTCAGATAGTGGCCCCTTCCCTTCCATCTCTTAGAGACAGTTGTGATCGAGAGGCAGGTTAATTGATCTTTTCTGTAGAAAAACACTGGCTGACTAGTACATCCTATTTATCAAATGCCCAGCATAATTTTCTTTTTTCATAATCAACTACTAACTGAAATTCATAAATTATAGTTGGATCACGCCACAATGTGAAACCTGTTGGCACATTTTCCTGGTGGTAGCAACAGTACCAAACCATTTAAGACTATTTTCACCCTTACTGGAAACTTGTTGGTAAAGCTGATGCATTGGAAATTTTAAAAGCCTTGAGCTTGGCTTCTAACACAATTGTGTCTTAGCCTGGCATCCACCAGAAATTGACTGATGTGATGCCATCAATAAAAGAACACATGAACAGTCAAAGGAAAACAGTAAAAAAAAAAAAAAAAAAAACTTTGCCCGAGTGCTTCATCAATGAATGGAACCTCTGACACCTCTTTCTCAAAACACAGAAGTCTGGTGCATAAACATTAGTCCAACAAGGCATGCGTGCTTATCGGCATGAACAGAAGCTATATTTCTTTTCCTCACACAATGGATAGGGATACGCCAGTTTCTAGGAGTGGTGTAGCAAAGTAATGCACCATGACAATAACAAGAACCAACAGTCAATGCTGCAAAAATGTTTCAGCAAGACCAAAGGCTCATTTTTGATAGAAACCAGGAGGCTAGCGATTGACAGCGCGAGGGCGAATCCATCGACAACTCGAAGCACATGGGCGTCAATATATGGCAAATGAGTTCTGCGAAAACCCGAAAGGTGGAGTAACGTTTATGAAAGGGAAAATTAGCATCCACCCGTTTTGTAGCACAAGGCTACAAGGAAAGCCATACGGATTTCTCAGAAATGAAAGCTTCCTAGTTGCCGAAAAATTCATCCTGGTCCGGGGTTCGAACCCGGGACCAACGCCTGTCCGGGGCGCTCGCTCTGCCAATTGAGCTAACCAGGAGGCTAGCGATTGACAGCGCGAGGGCGAATCCATCGACAACTCGAAGCACATTTTAACAAGATGTTAAGATGTCTCGAAGTTTATCTTAACAGAAGTGTACTTCAGTTCTATGAAGGCACATTTCCCTTTTGTGTTACGAATGATGCCTGTGAAGGAGAGGTCAACCATCATTTTTTACAAACGTTTAGTGTACCTATAAATGGCAGCTAGCAATGCTCATTAAAAACAGATAATTTGAACAAAAGCAAAGCAGTGTCAGAACTACGAAATAAATGCTCACTTGGCAGCCCAGGCAAAGGGCATGCGGAAATGGTCAAGCCTCTGGCAGCACAGCCGGAACATCTTCTGGGCCTTGGTCCCCTGGCGGCCGTCACTACTGTGCCTCAGGTAAGGTTCTGAAGCCTGTGCTATGCTTCCCTGCAACACCTTCTCCACCCTCACCACCAGGAACAGCTCGGAGTCTGGACGCTGAACCATGAAGATTGCCTGCACAACAATGCCGCCACATGAAGCCAGCAGAATAGGTTTGCGTGCCTTTTTTTAATGCAAAAGCATTATATGCACCATTAAAATGGCCCATGTTATTACCTGCTGAGGAAATGCCAGCCATTCTTCTCCTAGCTCACTCATTCCGGGTAGCAACGTGTCATTCAGCTGGGTGCCTGCAGTGCCATTGGAGCTGAACCACTGGTACTTTTTCTCCGTGTCGTCTTTGGCAGCATGTTGCGCATATACGAGTTGTTGACGTCAAAGCGGAAATCCTCTGTCACCTTGCGCATGTGGCGAACATCATATACGGCCATGGTGGTAAAATAGGGTTCAACCTGTGTGGACAGAGACAATAAATCTTCAAACACCACGAGCACGATACCCAAATCTAATACAGTCAATGTCTTTACAGGAGACACTGCTGCAAGAGACAATTGTGTACAGGAGACATCATTCACCCACATAGGTGGGTACCCTAACTCTCCTACTAGATGGACCTCTTTTGTAACAGAACACTCCTGATGACGATTGCTTATAAAGGACAAAATACCCACAATTTCTTTATTTACAGTCTCGCTTGTAGCACATATCCTAACTCTAAATGCTCCACTGTTGGCTGTTAACTGCAGTTAATTCTTTGTGGAAGCAAAATGGAAATGATTACCACGTAATGTCAGAAAGTTGGCATGGAGAAAACATGAATTGGGTTCTGAGTGACACACTCCACAAAACAAATCACCTAACATTAAGACGAATGGTACCCTTAGCAACAGGCTGTAGCCTTCTCTTATGGTCAGCTTACTGTATTTACTCGATTCTAACGCGCCCTCGATTCTAACGCGCACCCGTTTCCCGCGACCAAAAAAAAAAAAAAAGGTAGACATCGATTGTAACGCACTCCCATTTTTCGCGATACGGAAAAGAAGGTCCTTAGTAATCAACCTTCTCACATTCACAAAAAAAAAAATGCCATACTCGCGTAATAAACGCACTCGCATAATAAACGGGCCGCGAACTTTGAGCCCCTGCATTCCCTCGAACGGCCGCGCTATGGCTTTCCCACTTCACTCGATCCGCAGTGTCTCGAACACGTTCGGCGCGCCGATTCGTAACTCCTGGGGCTTGAATAAAACTACCACACGTTGCCGGGCGTCTCCGCGTGCAAGCGGCGATAACATCATTTACTCGCAGTGCTGCATTCCTCCGTGCTATCGCAGTTCCCTCACGCCCGCTGCCGCATACCGCCATGCGTGCCGCGCAGGCTGGCGCAGATAAGCCATGGTAGGGGTGTGGTCCCCGAGATTGCCGCGATGCAATCTCGGACGTCGTGCAGCGCGCACGACTGAGAGGCTCAGGTGGCTCAGGCTCAGCACAGATATGAGGGAGAAATGCCATGATGAGCCAATTTGCGTGCAGTTATGGGAAACATCTCCCCTTACAGCTACCCGCGAACGCTACCGAAAGCTGGTGCGGCTGGGCGTCTCAGAGGTTTATCGGCGACGTAGCGACTTTGGCTGGCCGCAAGACAGCCAAGCCGGTGCGGCGAGTATCATCGACCTACGCATCATGTGCGTAGTGGCGTCGTTCAGCGCGGGACCGGCGGCGAGATAGACTATTGAACCTATGCGCGCCAAAGGCCGCCGCGCCGCTAGTTCGTTTTTTTGCCGGTGACTGTTTGACTGCGCTCGAACCGCGTAGGAGGCGGTCGTTTTGATGCCGGCGGTATGGTAACGGTGTCGGTCGTTCGCACTCTATTCTAACGCGCATGCGATTTTTGGACCCGTTTTATCGGAAAAAAGGTGCGCGTTAGATTCGAGTAAATACGGTAGTTGCAGCGCACTCATATAAATATTGATCAGAAAATGATCATACAAAAGATCTTATTGATCAGAAAATGAAAAGATGGCACACTGCTTATAGGAGACCCCTTGTATAAGGGACAGAAGCTGCTCCCTGGTGTGTGTCTCTTACAAGGGAATTCAATAACTACATACATATATATTGTCAGAGTCAGTGAGGAAACAATCTGAGAGGCATGTTACATTGAACTAAGGACACAATAAACCACTGTAGGATAAAACAAATTTCTTCATTATTTAAAGGCAACCACACCAGCACTAATGCAAGAAATATTTGTAGATTTATGAAGTCATTTGTTAAACAAAGCAACCACACCAGCACTAATGAAAGAAATACAGTAGAACCTCGTTATAACGAAACCGGATATAACGAACTATCGGATATAACGAAGCAATCGCAATTCCCCTTGAAATTCCTATAAATGAAATTGATATTGGTTATAACAAACTAATGGTTATAACGAAGTAATTACTGCTCCCCCATCAACTTCGTTATAACGAGGTTTTACTGTATTTACAGGTTCATGAAATCATTCGCTAAACAAAACCAACCACAAAAATACTAATGAGAGAAATACTTGCAGATTTATGAAATTATTTGTTAAACGGATACTGTAAATGGCAATGTAAAGTTAGAGTATTCTCATGAAGTATTTGTCAGGCCCACACAAATTTCTCATAAAGGCAATAGACAGTATTGCATTTATGCTGCAATATAAAAAATAGCAGAGATGCATAAACTTTCTTAAAGGTCCCATGACACCAAAATTTCAAACGCAAGATGCTTGCGTTAATTGGTTTTCCTGCATACGAAGGTAATCTTGACCAAGTATTAGCGGCGAACGTCGCCTCTAAGTAATTTTAATATGGTTTCAAAGTAAGCGGGAATGCTCATCCGAGCTTGCAGCACCTCGCGACATCGCCACTAGTGTGACGTAGTTTGTGGGCCATCTGTGACGTTTCACTTTTGTAAGTTGATATCGTGACGTCACAGAGAGACACGGGCGCGCCGCGCTATGGCCTCAGAGCGTAGCCTCCAAGATCGGCTCTCGCAGCCGATCGCGGAGGCCACGCCAAAAGCCGTATTTTTCTGCGTCCTCTCCGTGTTGGTCGCTCAAGCGTACATTGTACACACGCTATGATGCAAAGCGAGTGTGGCGAGCTGGTCTGGCGCTCGCGCTCCCCGCAACGTCACCGAATCTTGAGCTCAAGTGATCAGTGCATGCGCTCACTTCCGACAGCCGCCGCGCTAGCCCCGCGGCGCTAGTTTCTTGCAGTTTTTGGCGCGTTTCGAAGCTTCATTAAAACTGAACAAAATTAACGATGCTGTGACTAATTAGACTTCGCGCTGGAGAATTCGCCACTCCATGCCGTGATTACAAGACACTGTTCTACTCATTAGAACATAAAAGTCTCCAACAAAAAAATAGCTGTCATGGGCCCTTTAAATAGCGACCATAGAGCAAGATTATATCATTGGATCAACATACAGAGTGCGCTGTCTTCATCAAAAGCATTTGAGAAGAAAATGTGCATTATCTTAAGTGCCTCCGCAGACTGTGAATTTATTTTACTGAACTTCTTTTTGAGCCAAGAAAGTATATGACTTGCTATGGACTTTTTTTTTTTTTTCAGTCAGGAAGAGTAATGGATGCAGTACAAAAAGTAAGCACATCAGCATTTATGCATTATGGGGGTCCACAAAGGGACACTGAAGGAATGATAAGAAGCGCTGATGACAAAGTGCACATGCGTTGTGCATGGCTCGCACTAGTGTGCAAGCTCGGGCCTGGACATCACTAGATGCTCTGCGGGTATGTATAGTCTGTTTCACTATGCATGTCCCACCGTCACCATTCAGCATAATACACGGCAAACAATTAGTAAATTTGAATTAGACTGTGCTTCAGTGGCACAACCATGGTACCTGTAGTGTTGTGCATTCGCAACAGGTTGCACTGCTGACGTAATGCACGTTTTGTGCAACAGGTAGCGCCACAGTGCCTAGTATATAAATGATGTTCACCAGAATAAAGGTTGTTACTGCCACGGAGCCGGTAGTGATGTCCATGTTGCTGGTCCAGCAATGCAATAATCTGGCAACAGGATGTTTTCCACCAGGATTTCACCGCCGCTCCCTGATGATGAGGGTCGCACGAACTGTCATCATTATCGCAGCCTATTTTATGTCTGCTGCAGGATGAAGGCCTCTAACAATTATCTCCAATTTACTGACTAGTGCCAGCCCATTCCATTTTATTGCCGCGAATTTTTGCCCCGAGCTTTCTGTTATCCTCGGAGTTTCCTGTCCCTTGGTGTCTGTCCCGTAGCTCTAACTGACCACCAGTTCTCTGCCCTGAGCATTATGCAGCCTGCCCAACTCATTTTTTTCCTCTTAACGTCAGCTAGAATACTGACTACCGCGCCCTGCTTTCTGCTCTGCTCTTTTGTCTCTTTCTGTCAGTAAGTTGTAAGCTTCCTTTATCTCCACACCCTGCAAATTTTTGATGCTAACTTGGCAAGGTAAACTTCACAGTTGGGGCAATGTATATATCTTTAGCACTGCCATACCTGGCAAAGGGATCCATTCTGGCAGTCCAGAGGTGCCTGCAGGTTGAACTTGACCTCTTCACACTTCACGAACATGCGGGTGTTGAATTCTTCCTTGAAGGGCTCGACACGTCGCTCGTAGTTGGAGATGTGCAAGCAGCTGCTCGACCGCTGCATGTGTAATGAAAGAAGCACGTCAGTCAAAACTTTAGAAAAACAATGCTTTTCATTCGCAAGGGTCTTTGGCTAGCAATGGCTTTCAGTTCCGTGGATAACAACTAAATGGGAAAACCAACATTATCACCATCATGTCTACATACACTGCAAGGTAAACATTTCTCACATACTTTGTCAACAAACTCGGTCCTCTGCTAACTGCAGCCACATTACGGCACAAATTTCTTGACCTCATCTGCCCACCTAACGTTCTGATGATTTCTTGCTTGTTGCCATGCTTGTTGCCTTCCCTAACAATACAATCTGTTACCGTTAATGATCATCAGATATCTTGCTTTCTCATGAGATGCCCTGGCCATGCCCAACAAGTGGGGTGCTGTACAACATCAGAGCTATGTATTGCTATGCATCAGAGCCATGAATCAGTGCATTAACAGCAGCATGTGTAAAGTAACTATGGCAAAAAAAAATCCAATTGATGTTGCTTTCTTAACGAAGAAACTAAGCACTAATGAAATCTGATATACAAATCTAATGAATGCTTCAAAATGAAAAGCTAGGACAAAGTGTTTTGCCTTTCTACCCCCCCCCAACTAGTAAAAAACAACAATATCAATATGTATGTACAAAGCAGAGACGCCAGGGAAGTTTATTATTCATGAGGGCAGCTAGCAATGCCTGCCTACAGGACATCGCCGGAATGTGACAATGTCTACGGTTGACAGAAAATACTAGCGCTTAGCAACACAAAGTGTACTTAGCATTGCTTACCTGTAAGTCTGGATAAATAGAGAACAGGTTTTGCCTGTTCTGTTTACGTGCTTGGGATATGGAGTAGTCTGTTTCCTTGGCATACTGAAAAGGAGGTAGGTGGTTTATGTTATGTTAGCTACCAAGGTAAAGCTTAACTATACAATTTGCAGGAGCATAAGGGTAGTGCACGGGTAAGCACTTTGCTTGAGCACAACATAAAACAATCTTTTATAACAAAAGCCATTGGGTAAATCAACATGTACAATCTAAATTCAGTAAAACAGATTCCAGATTCCGGAGCAGACATTAGGAACAAATGAAAAATCAAGCAGTACCTTCACCAAGTCCGGGTTTTTGCTGTGCTCCAAGCTTTTCAGTGTTCCGTACCCATAAGGCGATGAGGGTGATGTTACCACGCTTTCTGCAAAGGTTTTAGACAAGGTATTTAAGCTCCTCTTGAAAGCTTTCAATATGTGAGCATATAGAAGTGCTGCTTTTTTCAGTTCACAATGTTCTTTTACGAAAGCATGATGGACACCAAGACCAACAGACCTTCAGGTGATGAGACGACAGTGGCCGCAGCCTTCCTACTGGACTCCTGGGCATTGCGGTAATTGGTGGTGATGGCCACCAGCATAGCCATCCAGCCATCCATCTCGACCTCACTCTCAGCTGCCAGCACACACGACTTGTGCCCATCTTGCATGCGCAGCTCGAAGCTCAGCTTGCTCCGTTTTGAATTCTGTGCAGTGCAAATTCAATTGGTCTCAATTACAAGAACAGCAGAGCAGCTGCAACGACAAGGCTAAACAAGGAGGGTTCAGGTTACTGCACTGGCAAGACCTGACAAGAGAAGTATCAAGTTATCTTAATTAAATTAAATCCTGAGGTAATAAGTGCCAAAATGACAATACGATTATAAAGCCCACCATAGTAGAGGACTCTCCAACTAATTTCTGCCATGTGTGGTTCCTTAATGCAGACCTAAACATAAGTAGTATAAGGGTGCTTTTCCACCTTGCCCATATTGAAAAGCAGCCTCCGTAGCCAGCAGTCAAGCCTGTAGCCTCGTGCTTATCACTGCAACGTTTTAGCCACAAATTAAAAGTTAGCTGACAAAGTCATTGCCGTAGGATGACTTTACAGTGAGACAAAAAAAAAAAACAATATTAAACTGAACAAAAGAATATCTATCCATGAGGTACAGGAACAAGCTTGTCTTATAAAGCTTCATTTATGCTTTCTTAGATGTCCTGTAAATTGAATACAGCAATAAACAATGTAGCTACAGAATCACTAAGCCATATATTCTAATAATAGTTGCTTATGAAGAGGGTGACACTTCACACCTAACACACGCTAACAACTAAGGCAAGTTAGTACTACCGACACTGTTGCTCATGAAAATAAAAAAAATAAAAAAGAGAGAAATGAATTGCTGCTGCGATAGTAAGAGGTGATTAGTGTTATGTTTTTTGATAAGAATGTTGATAAATGTTGCCACAAGAGTAAGCTTGTCAACAATGACGAGTGAGCAAGTCTTCAGTCTCCTATATAGCATTCAATGCCATAAAACTCAACTACAGCTTCTGTAGAGCATTGCACAATTGTGTGCCTTTGTGATAAGATTTAAGTCAAGCCAAGTGAAAGTGGATGAAGAAAAAAGGCAAGCTAATTGTGACAGCTGAAACCACAACTATGATAACGATTTCAATTAATGAATCCCCTCATTTCTCCCAGCTCCTCATGATAACAAGCTTGGCAGGAATGAACGAGTGTGATTGAAGAGCTATCTGCCACATCTTTTCTCGAAAATATTGTGCTCACTCTGCCCTGTTAGCTGTCTCACATATAAGGTTCCTGAATTTCTGACCACTCCTGTCTGTGCAAGCTTGCCAGTGCCGCACCACTTCAGTTTTGGGTGTGGCACAAAAAGTTACAGTTGAACTGCAATACAATGAACATGGATATAACAAACTATTAGCTAGAGTAACTGTCATTAAAATTGTTTGAACGCTCGTTTTTAACCTGTGACAATGAGTGATCATACACTCGCCCTTTTTTTTGTTCATATAAGTGCAACAACCAGCACTCTGTGCATAGCACCTAGAGTTGGAGAGTAGTAACATATAAATCAAGTAGTAGCATATAAAGTAATCAAATGAACAAAGAACACACAGGAATGGGAGCTACTGCAGCTAGTCACATTTTAAAACACATCTTTCTGGGTTCTTCTGCAGGCAATCACTACATTAGTGGAGTCGACGTTGTGCGTACTTTCACACATCCTAAGCACATGACACCATATGTCATAATATTTTCTATCCAAGAACCACTTGAATTTATCACAAAGTGATGCATCTGCAAGCGGGGGTGCTCCATGACATAAATGTGCTGTGACTTACCCTGACCACTTTGCTACAGAAGTCCATGCAGATGGTGCCTTTCGATTCCGTCTTTTTGTCGTCCTTGTAGAACTCGAGTGAGTGGCTTCCGTCCACTCCTCTTGTTAGTGTCATGTATCTTCTTTTGAATGACTGGAGAAAAATATTGCATACAATATATATAACAAACGTTGTGCAGTCACAAATAATATCAAAGTCAGAAAAAACAAGAGAGTAGAAAGGGCATGTCAAGAGAATGGTATTAAAAAGTAAGTTTCACCAGAAAAACTGCTATAGCAAATCCACAGCAATTTCAAGCACTCTGTTCTGGACACGTACTACAAAGCCCGCAATGAACCACAGTTCCACAAAGTAAAGATACTTTCAAGCACTCGAAAGTTTGCAAGGGGGCACTTATTATAACTTTCAATTTATATTGTGAGGTGTTATAGGGCAATAACTGTGGCTATAAAGCATGCTGTAATGAAAGACTTCAGAGATGTCTACTGCAGCTTCAATTGTTCTCTTTTTCTTAATTTCTCTTCCAATATCCATCCAGCTTTTCTTCTAGCAGCCGGCAGCTTTTCTCTCAACTTGCTCACTGTTTCATGAAGAAATTTGTTCGCTTCATTTAACCAATTTTGTTTAGGAAGTTTGATGCTTATGGGTGCTTTATAAAATGTACAAGAGCATGCAATTAATGTGTATTCAATACAGGCAATTCACATTTATAACAATGTAGACAAGTTCCCTCAGTTGTCAAGGTTCTAGATCAGTGCAACTCAACAATTCTTCCATCAGTGACGTTTGCCAGCACACTCACCTTTGTTGCCAAGCTAATGAAGCTGTCGGTGCCAGATTCCGGCCCCTTGAGTATGTAGCCTTCCTTGATGACCTCTGAGTCACCCTTGAGGTTGCTTTCCTGAAAGAAATTTTCAAAATGTAAGCACCAGCGCGTTCCTAGACATCACATAAAATGGTAAGCATGAGATTTTCACTGCTAGAGTTGCAGCCAAGGCCATACACTTACACATACCTAGCAATCTAGGGTCATTCGAGCAATGCCTTTTTAAAACTGAGCCACCAATGGTGCAATCATAGCAAATTCATCTGTACTTAAAAAGCAAAGCTGAGTCTGGGATAAGAGTACTAGAAGCAAGCAATTTCTTGCTTGCAAAAGCACTGCCAACAACTATCTGCACGGTGCATTCAATAGATTTAATATTGTCTCCATGTTTTCCATTTCCAAGCGAAAAGCCACTGTGACCAACTCTACTTAAAACTAAAAAACATTTCTTCAGGTGCCCCTTTCATACTAGTCTATTAAACCATCTATGAAACGTACACCTTTCATGGTAGTCTATTAAACCATCTATAAAACGAGACCAAGCATGTCTGGATAGGGGATGCTTTAATGAATGTCCCTTCTAACGTTATGACATACATATAACCTCCCAATGTAAAAGAAGTTATTCTTATGAACAAAACCACAATCACAAGGCAAGCCAATTACAAGGCACACCAAATTTCCATTTACAAGCAAACTGTGGATCAATTCTGGCAAGCTGCGGTTTTTTAGCGTGCACCTAAGTCCAAGCATCCGAGCATTTTGCCTTTTGTCCCCATAAAATGCGGCCACTAAAGTTGGGAATCAAACCCGCACACTTGTGCTCAGTAGGGCAATGCCTTACCCACTAAGCAGCCATAGCAAGTCAACCAACAAGGTGACAAACATTCTGCAGCTTGTGTAGTAATCACAGCCACTTGCTAAACTGGCATGAGAAACGGGAACAACGCAGAAAGCTTCAGAGAGCACTGAATGTGCCGCATAAAAGGAACAATGAATACTCATTCCTCTCAGAGTGAAATCACAGTCAAGTACTACCCGATAAAAAGAAGTATAGAATTGACGTACCGAGTCCTTAACCTCAGTCTCCGTGTCAACCTCATACACCTGGTCCTGCAGGTCTGTAGGCCGTGGTATTCGACTAAAAGAAATTAAAAGGAAGAGCACCGAGCAAAACATCAAAGCAATGAAATGCGCCGTACAACCACAACATACAACTAAGTAAGTCTGCAAAGACAATTCTTATTCTCCATCACACGCCAGTGTCGCACTCATCATGCCACACTGTCATATAAACATTACAGTATGGGATATAATGAGGACAATATGTTGTGCTTCACAGTAGACTGCCACAATGAAAAGGTCATGCCTTGCACTAAAGTGCCCTATGCCCTAATGGACACAAATATTCATTACACACTGACACTGGTAAAAAATATTTAACACTTACTTTGTTACACCCAATAATGCACCCTATGGCCATAAGCGGCCCTTAAAGCACAAAATACCGTTTGTCATCATTACATCTGATAATTTGGTATGTCTACATTTATTACAATGGTGGTCATGTCATACAGCAACTGTTGTAACCACGGTGTTCGACACATACCTCTGGGGCAAATTACAAAGAAATCACAGGCACATGTATAAGTATCTGCACTAGTTCACAAAAATATTTTCAGCAACAAAAATTTCTGGGCACATGGGGGACACTTAAATTTCACTAGACAGTGGAAAACCAGGAGCAAAAAAAAGAAAGATGACAGGCATGACGGTGTGTTTTCGCTTTCAAGGAATGCAGTATTCTCCCTCATAGTGCTACACAGTGTATGTGACATGTCATCCACTGTCATCTCTGATATATATATAAGGGTAGAATTCACCATACTTCAATAAAGCCAAAGCCTAAAATTCGCAACTGTAAAGAAATTTTATCTCATGTAAGGCGTGAATATAAATGCACAACTATGAAGTTTATTACAGCACAATGATGTTACCATTGTGCCTCTCCAGCGATGTATTTTAAAATTTCAGACTTCTGCAACTAATTCCTATTCCAGTAATCTACCTTTCTTCTATCCAAGTACTCAAACTCTTCAGACAAAAATTTGCCATGTGGAGCTTGAAAAGAATAAACAGCATATGCTCACATAATTCTTAACTTTAGTGTTTCTTTAACAAGGAGATCTATAAGATTCTTTTAATCAAGTTTCAGAGTGAGAAGACAATGCTTCCATTAACATACGAATCTTATAAAACGCCTGCAAAGGCGGCAGAGAGTTGAATGTCGCTCAAGGAGCATGTTTGTAATTTTCAAAAAAGAAATCGCACATAAAGACACTAATGACACTGGCTATACACACATGTTGCACTCCTGATTTTCTCCGTCATTAGCACCCTTCTGTTTGATTTTGATCATATTGGCTACTAATTTGTCCAACGCAATGCGTCAGCTATACATATGCGACACTGTGGCTAGTACTGTTACTAAAGAAGTTGGTAGAACTTACAGCTTCCTTACATGCAGTGCATGCAAAGGCAAATACCATGGCGTGTCACTATATTAATGGCCAAGTCACGTGGAAACGTCACATGACGTCATTTTTTTTTTCCCCATTGCTTTCCCCAGGCACGCCATCCTTAATTGCGCTTCACTTGTTGAGTGTCCCGTTTATATACAGTAAAACCTCGTTATAACGAAGTTGTAGGGGAGCAGTAATTACTTCGTTATAACCAATATCAATTTTATCTATAGGAATTTCAGGGGGAATTGCAATTGCTTCGTTATATCCAATAATTCGTTATATCCGGGTTCGTTATAACGAGGTTCTACTGTATATATATATATATTAACTTCAAGTGTTACGAAGCTTGCTCCATCAGCATAAGAGGTGCCGCTACAATAGGCCCATTTCAAGTTCTGCTTAATCGCACCGACTCGCCACACTGATCGAATGAGAAATAATTTGAGCAGAGTGGCAACCAACCTGAGTAGCTCTTTGTACGTTCCGGAATAGACGCTTGACTTGTACAAAACCTTGTGCCAGTCGGCCGTGTATGTTCTGATGCACTGGCGTACAAACAACGGCAGGGACTGCAAGCGCACATTGGCAGGTATGGTTGGCACTGTGGTACGGATGGCACGGGGAATGACGGCTTGCTGGAAGAAAAAAAGAGAAATTAAATAAGTACACAAAATCAGAAATGCAGCCAAGAAAAATGTTAGTTCCACTTTACATGGTACACATACAAAGAAAAAAAAGAAGGATTCAGAGGTTCTCTTCTTACCACATTGACGAATGAGCTCGTATGTGATAGCCTATAACGATGCATCTAACAACCCGTGCCAGCACAGTCTACATACGACTAGCTTTTCCAATGCCTTCTCCAGTTTCAATGATCCCCCACTAAAGGAATTAGGGAGCCAACAATACTTCAGCACTAAAATCACAATCAAAACTGTACATGGGACAAACACAGATACAAGTCCCGATGGATAGTGTGCAGAGAACTTATGAGGTGCAACAGCATTTGCTGAAACAATATTACAGATGTGTGGTCAGGTATTGTGAGACAGCATCGCTTAATTTTAAAATATGCAGGTTCTTTGTGTTTTGAAACTGTCACATCTAGCAAACGCAATGCCATTAATAAGAAGTGCATGTGCTTGACTTTCTGTAACTCCAAAAAAGATTTGTCTGTAATTGTTTTGTGTTTTTATTCAGTGAGAGGCATATGTGCACAGCAGCTCACACCAAAGAAAGGCATGCAAAGATAATGAGCTCCTGTGTGATTTGTGAAGCACTGTATGTGTCACCCTATTGTGACAGAACTCATGGCGATATTTGGTCCAGGTGAAATTTCACAGTCACTGTGATGTTCAGAATAATAAAGTTCAAGTGCCATAAGGTCCTACTGAGTGCCACACGTGCTGTGGGAGAGTGGGGAAGCATGCATGAGTAAGCCGAGAATGGTGATTTGGAGCGCTATTTCGTGACATAACCTTTCAGAGATACCTTCACTATATTAGTGCTGAGTGAATTTGGCAAATAAGTGTGACAAACGTTCGGTACTGCGTAAAATGTGCTAACACAACACTTAACAAACGTTGATGCTTGTATGAGCACCATCATGGCCAGTGATACTCTTGCAAAATCTTGCGAAGTGCAAGCAGTAACGCACCCAGGATCTCTGCCAGGGGGGGGGGGGGGGGGGGGGTTCAATTTTTCACGAAGGGCCAGGCATGCAATTACACAGCTGTTGCGTGTGTAAAAAAAAGTAAATAAAATGCCAAATAATAGTAACATCAATGATGCTGATTATTTTTATTATTTTTTCGGCGTTTTGCAGGGACAATAGCGCCACATTCTTATAGGACATAGGAGCAGTTACAGAGTGGGAGGGGGGTTAGGTCGGCCTCAGGGGGGCGTTACAACCCCCGAAACCCCCCCGTCGGTGCGCCACTGAGTGCAAGGATCACTGAATGCGGTCAGAATACTTTTGAAGTGCGCGGCATGGCGGCTGGGGTAAGTTTCAGTCGACATGTGACTTCACCATAAGAAAGTCAATATTTACTCAGGATGATGTGACAGTGTACGTCCCCGATTTACTCATGCTCTAAATAGTTCAGGTCATGACCTCGAATGACCCCGGACACACAGCCCCAGGAAGATAGGCAATCCCCCATCGAGAGTCCTATAATTTGCGCAAACGCACGGATTTCCTCGGCCCCGGCCATTTCAGTGAAACGTTAAAACCACTGACAAAGCACAGCAGCGAAAGTACAAATGATCATTGTTGCTCTCTTTTTCACGAGCCCCGCAATTCGGCGCAGTGTGATGACAGCGAGGTAAAAGTCAAAATACTGCGTTTTTCCTCTTTCCCAGTTGGTGTCGTTATATATATAGACTCGCCCTAACCCCTACCATTACGCTCGCTTAGGCCGCGGGCGGAGCCACAATCTCCCCGACTCCCGGCGAACCCTTTCGCAAGGCTGCCTCCTGCAACAATGAATATAACTCTATCGAGAACTGCCCCGGCGGCTACTTCGCATTTTCTTACCGTCCCGCACCCCCTTGTTTTGCTCGGTTTCTGCGGCGGGGAAGGGGGGGGGACGTTTCGGATCGCGGTGGCGGGGCAATTTGGCCCGACGTCACGCCCTCTCGCCTGTAGGCGCGCGCGTGTGCACACGTAGTCACGGCATGTCCGAATGTCGGCCACGCGCGCCGAGGGACCCCCCCCCCCCCTACAGGCATCGATTGACCCATTCCAGGATCGGTGACCCGTTCGGCTGACGACGCCGAGGACGACGCCCTGGGGTTGGGGTTCGCGTAACACCGGCCGAACTTACGATCAGTGTAGTTTTGTTTATTTATTTATTTTTCTTTCATTGGCACAGCAGGCGCATGTGGAATGGGCCACGTACGACCGTCTGTGAGACTGTCTCTATACATCTCTCCGTCTTTGCGTCGTTGCGCGAAATCGTGCCTTTTTCCTTTGAACAACTGCGAGTGAGCGCCTCGAAACTGTGGCACGAAGCCGGCTCTTGATCTCTCCACAGCGCGGCCGCTGCGATGCTGCCGAGCCGCTTCTTTGCTCGCGGGAAAAAAAAAAAAAAAAAATCCGCGCATATCCACGGAGTGAATGATGATGAGTGAGCGAAGCTCCGGAGGTTCATCGTAGATCGTGCCGAGTTCCAGATTAATTTAGTTAACGCGCACGCTACGAATCCTTATGGTTCAACTACGCACAAGTGAAATCTCCCACCGGCACTTCATTGCAAGTCAAGATCCAGTGCCTATATATATATATATATGGATGGCCGGTGAACGGTTCTCCAGCGCGAGCAGTCGGTATTTTTCAATCAAGAAACTCGCTAGAAGACGCTGCCTGCGTCAACGTTGTCTCTCGCGGGTGAGGGCGCGTTCTCCTTCTTTGCGAGCTGGTAGAGCGTTCATCGAAGAAAGAGCGTTTCCATAGTCAACGCGCGCCTTTCGCTCTCCCTCTCTCTGTCTCTCTCTCACAAGAAAGCAGATGGAAGAGTGAGAGAGCTCGCGCGCCGGGAGGCACGCGCCGAGGGCGAGCGCGAGCCTCCCGGCGGCGCGAGGTGGCTACAAGGGACACATCAAAGGATGGAACGACCCACGGCGTAAGGAGCTTCGCCCCTAAAATTTAGAAAAAGGAAAACTTCCGATGGCGTCGTGGTGGTCACGTGATGTGACCCACAACACAACATCCTGCCTTCGAGATGTCACGACACTACTGGACAGCTGTGCTAGCTGTGCTAGTTCAGACAGGCGTGACACCTACGCAATACGATGGGCAGGAGAGATACGCAATGATTTCAGCACCTTCCTCTCATATCACGTGTATACTCACAGTACGTAAGAAAGACATCCAACCCAGAAAACTGGAGCGTATATACAGCAGGCGTACGCGCTGAACTGCGGACATGTATTAAGACATTGTACACATCTATTTCATACGGTGCTTAACATTCAAGCGTATTTATCATAACAAAAAAAAAAGAACCGATGATTAAGTCGAGACAATGCGAAGTAACGCAAATGAAAGCAAACACCCCGCAAGCAAAGAAGGCAAGCTCACAGTTTCGGATTCGGACAGGGTTTGCGGACACGTGCGGGAGCCGAGATAGCTGTGACGCTAATCATGTACTCACGTACTATTCCTTCAGTGATTGGTGCTTATCATGCTTGTCATCGTTTTGCTCTACTTCTTTCTCTATCCCCGGGTTCTGCAGCGTGCGACCCGCTGTGTCCTTGAGGGCGGCACATTAAATGCACAGTTGCGCTATCATACGCAGATGAAGCCGCTGTCGACATTCTTCACCTGCCCCGTCAAACGCACAATGGGGTATGTAGGATTCCGTATATCATAAATACACCGCTCTGCATACCTTTACACATACCACATATGAGTTTCAATCGTTCTCTGCGCGCCTTCATGATGCCTTCAGTACGAAAGATCAGCTAAAGTTTCTCCCACCCTTAGAGCTCATTCGACTCCAAACCAGGTCGAGTATAAATTGATGAACAGCACAACCAACGGCGCCTGTCACAAATACGGCGTGGACAGCATTTTTTTCCAGCGTCAAGACCACGGAACGGGCGACTGCGCCATGGCCGCTTCAGCGTTTACTCGCAATAACAACAGCGCGTGCGTACACGCACGTCTCTTGGACTGATTTCTGGGGTATCACGTTATGGTTATGAGAAACGCCGTAGTGGAGTGCTCTGTAAATTTATTGATTGATTTGTAGGGTTTAACGTCCCAAAACCAGCTCTGATTATGAGAGACGCCGTAGTGGAGGTCTCCGGAAATTTCGACCACCTGGGGTTCTTTAACGTGCACTGACATCGCACAGCACACGGGCCTCAACATTTCGCCTCCATCGAAATGCAGCCGCCGCGGCCGGGATTCGATCCCGCGACCTTCGGATCTGCAGTCGAGTGCCATCACCACTAGACCACCGTGGCGGGGCATCTCTGGAAATTTCGACCACCTGGGGTTCTTTAAAGACACGGCGCAGTACACGCGCGTCAACGTTTCGCCTCCACCGAAATGTTGACGCGCGGGATTCGATCCACCGGATTCGATCCGTTTTTTATTTGAGTGGTTTAACTGTTGGGACTTTACGTGAAAAACCACCGTCACCATGATGATGAAGGCTTCGCTGCGAATATTAGTGCCAAGTTTGCAAGGAAATCGAAACCACCGACCATTTCTTAGTATGCCGCAGACACTCCTGTCGGATAAGACGGGTCCTCGAAGCTCCACTTGAAAATAATGCAAGGGTACACCACGACCCCAAACGTCATTTCCGGATGTGAAGCAGCCTCCCGTTCGACGACGTAAGGTGGCCTGTGCTCTAACCACTACGCTATCGGCGCTCATGCTCGAAGCTGTACGAACACGCCTTATATTCCTTCTTATCTCACGTCGTTCTTCCATGGTGCTCTCGTCCGGCTCGGCGCATAGAAGAAAGAAGCTAGGAGGAATATAAGGCGCATTCGTACAGCTTCGAGCATGAGCGTGATGGCAACAAAAAAACTTCTGCGTTAGGCGCCCAAGCACGGCACTGACGTTGGCAAATCAATGTGGCGCAAGTAAACACGATCGATGCCTTTGTCGCGCAGTATTTACTGTCGACTGCATCCAGTTATTACGTAAACTATTTCAGTTACCACAAGGGGTTGGTCACGGATGTTATGGAGGCGATGCGCGAACGTGGGTTCATCCACGCCAAACGTTGCTGTTTCAATGACACACCGATTACGTACACCTCGAAGTTCACCTCGATGTACAATAAACATCCAACTGCTTATGGGAAGACACATTTTACTTTCGTGTTATACCGATTCCTCACAGGGATCAGCCAGATCTTTTTTAAAATTTCGGGCCACTGCACTATAGGTCACAGTCGCAAAGTTGTCTGCTCCGCTGCCTTCGACTAGTTAAGTGAAACGAAGGGATTCCCGTAATTTATGTCTTCGTCTTTCTTTCGTTTTCCACCCAATTTTCAATATTTCATCTTAAGATGTTCCCCGATCTCTTGGATACCTTACATACGTTGTCGTTTAGTCCGACTACCTGGACCACTTAACCGATTTTTCTTTTCGTTCTGAATACTACGCTAATTTACATTACCGCTCCTTCTTTATACCTGTTGGACCATAACTATACTGCCGCCCGATACTTGGCCCACTTCCCTTAAAGGGTACGCACCATAAAAAATGGTTCACAATCATCACCTGTTTCGAGTAAAGCACGCTCACTCACTCACCTTCGCAAACGATATTTACGTTACAGAAAACTAGCTAAACGACCTTGAAGTAAAATCCTATACTCCGTGCCTTCGTCCGCTTATCTGTTGATCTCTCCAACCGCTTCAATGGCCCCCGTACATACATGCGTTATCCACAAGCTAATAAAACAAGCGGCGATGCACAATAAAGCAAGCTTGTTTCGTGCAGACGCAAACTGGGAACGCAGTAAACCTACTTTTCGTGTTTAGCACGTACGGACGCCCATGCAGCTTGGGACAAGCGTGGTAGAACTATACGCGACTTCAATTAAGCGACTCGCTGTTCGACGCGGTCGGTACACATAAGACGAAAACAGCGACGCACAATACACTTACGCGAAAAGAAGGCCGTAAAGAAACAACGCTGCGTCGGGGGAGCCACTGCGAAGGAATAACATGCAAGGATATACAGCCCACTTTCCGTCGACCGTGGCGTGAGTCCGGCTAAAGAAATAAGCGAATCAAGGAGCCGATCAAGCTCGACGCTTGAGCTATAGAGAAAACTGAAGAAAAATAAAGAGAGAAAGAAATGAAAACGTGTCTCGTATACACATGTGAACTCCCACGAAACTGGTTCCTCGCACTGGCCCCGCGGACTTGCCACCGTTTTTCGTGAGATATACTGGATGTGAGATACCAGTGCTCAATAGCAGCGTGCGTAGCTGGCTGACTATATAAACGATCGCTACTGCGGGAAAGAAAAACAGCATGCGAGCAGCGCGAGTTACAAAAGAAGAAAACGACGCGTATACTCGTATGAAAGAACAACGAACCAAAAGGCGTGTGCCATTGAACTCGATCGCTGCAGGAACGTCAGTGTAGCGCTGGACGTCGTTCTGGAAACGCTGCTCAAGTATAGAGGACAGGATGTACATGATCAACAGAAGTGTGTGTGTGTGTGTGTGTGTGTGTGTGTGTGTGTGTGTGTGTGTGTGTGTGTGTGTGTGTGTGTGTGTGAGAGAGAGAGAGAGAGAGAGAGAGAGAGAGAGAGAGAGAGGGGAGGGAGGGAGGGGGGCACGTGTTTGCTTGCATGCGTACATGCGTGTAACATAGAGGACGTATACAGATATCGCCGAATACCGCTCGAAAAACAATGTTATCATACTGTTGGCAGAGTTAGATCTCTAAAGAAAAAGAAAATGAAAAAGGATCGGCAGCACGTCCAAGACAAAGGGTTTACAATACCAAGGCTCGACCGCTGTGCATTCGTCCTCGGTTATCTTAAGAGGCGAACCCTCAGACAAGAATTTTATGGCCTCCCGCGGTGCGCATACATCAATATGCACGCGAAACGTCCGCCGGACTTCGTAGTACAGTAAACGATAAACTCAGTAACGGGATAAGAAGAAAAAACAGAAGAGGAAGAAGAAGTGGGTCGGTCGTGCGGTATTAGCGACGGCTTATTAGAATAGTAGCGCACGGTCGCTGCGCGATAAAGTCCACGAGCAGACTTTTTTTTACCGTCTTACTTTTTGCCACCTCTCATTAATATATTACCACACGACGCATGCTGTCGCCGTTAAAATCGGGCTTTGCGTCATATCCCCGGAGTAAGAAGAAGAAGAAAAAATACAACACAAAACAATATAAGTCTAATGAATCCCGATAAAAACCTAATCTGGCAGATCAGAGCTACGTGAGGCGCGCGCGACTCTCAGCGTTTAAAAATCCGCCGTGTGCGAGCGATCGAGGTGACCCCTATTACATTCTACTTTAACTACACGGCTGAATGGGTATAGAAACCTTTACGGCAAAGACTTTTGCCTAATCGACGAGCTTCAGTCGTGAAACTGCGCTTAGCGATTACGGAACCAGTCGACACAGTTTCGTTAATCGCTATAGCCGGGCTGCAGGGGCTACATGGCGATAATCGCCCCCATTTTGGATGCTCCCGTTCTGTCCTGAAACGGGCAGTGGACGGCGCCTCGGCGCGATGGCGACGAGCATCCCGATTTCGCGAAAAATTTGTCTATACATTAAACAGCGGCACGTGAACAATGGGAACATTAACGAAACAACAGTTAGCGCCCCTCAGAAGACGTATTATACTACGATATTCATACTGGCTCTACATTTCTACAATATAAGTTAGTTTAGGTTAGGCAAATGTTGCTTACATTTTACCGTTCTGTAAAGGCCGGCTACAGCCTAAGAATAAATGTAGGCTCCAAAAACAAGAATGCGGCTCGCCCGCCGTTCATCTATGCAAGATCCGTGGTGGGCTTGGTCTCCATTAGAAGCGTAATCTTTTCTGCTAATGTGAATGCTGTGCGCGTGGCGATTTAGAAGTTAGTCGTTCCTGTCGAAAATATTAGGTTTACTCGACAAGTGAAGCCAGCAACTCAAATAAGGATAGTGTCAGGACGTTGACATTTGCGGCCAAAAACCAGCAACGCGCACGCTTGCGTAGAGCGCGAATATGGTACTACGGGGGCACACACGTCCTGCGAGTGACCGCGGTAACCGTGGTATTCAGGGGGAAAGACAGGGGAGCTCGCCGGAAGTGACGTCCAGGTCCTCTTCGCCCATCATCACCTGTATGACTCCTCGGTGTCGACAAGGATAGGTTGAATAAATCCGTTTTTAAACCTCCGTAGATGTCAACAGCCTTTATAAAGCAAACTGCCTACTGATGACAGATGCAATCTGTTTCCTTTGAACATGCAGTGATCCATCTTTTACGTTAAGGTTTGGTATACTAGCTTCCGATGTATGTATGGAAGTATACTGCTCACCGAGATGTCGTCCGGGGGAAAGAACAGCATCTCCCGCTGGGGGTCATTGTGTAGGATGGTTTTGTTCTTAGACACGAATTGCTCGTAGTCCAGGGGTTCCACCAGCTGGTGCCGGACCTACGAACGAAACGGGAGAAGGAGTGAGGCGTTGTTAAAGTTATAGAAGCAATCATATTGAGGAGCAAAGTGATAAAACGAAAGACAAAGAAAAAAATGCCAGGTAAAAATTCAAAACATACGCACGTACTCGCGCAGAGGACATTTCCGGGGCCCATTACATCACATATTACAAAGGAGGAAAAAACACGCGGGCACATTATATGGTGTTTACTTTCTGCGATAGGCGTATACACATGTACGCCTACAGCATGGGAAACAAAAAGAGAGAGAGAGAGGGAAGGTAGGAGAGTGCGTGGCAATGTTGAAGCCTAGTCATAAAATATTAAAGGCAGAGACTCATGCGAAAAGGGCCCCGGTCATGTTGAAGGCAAGCGGTCGAATAATGCCCGGTGAAGCGCCACTAAAGCTTACAGCACCCAAACAACCTCGAGCGGCAACGATGAAGGGCTTAATCATACCCAATAAGCGCGGCGCAGAGGCGTCAAAGGAGCTTGGTTTTCCGAGGCAATCACGTGACTTTTTTTTCCCCCTCCAAGGCCTATACACACACGCGCACTCCGTTATACGTACCGCGCTGTCAGAATTAACTGCACCGTCAGTACATAAATTTATATGCACAAAATACTCCGTTTCATACATCACGAGCAATGCTGCCAAAGCTAGTGCTCTTGTTTACCCTGTGTACTTCCGCTACCAAGAAGCAGTGCGTGAGTTGCGGAGAGCGAGAAACAATAAACGGTTTATCGGCATCTTTAAAGCATAATGCATTTGTCAACAAGTTGACAAAAGAAACAAAAAAAAAACGCTCGTATTGCTGAGCACACAATCCAAATATGCAGGTTTGTATTTTATGTTTTTCGGTGCGCTACACGTCCCCTTTTGTTTCGTTTGCGAACTACTTGCGTAGCCTTCACAGCGTTGCGCTCATGTATGAAACGGTGCGTAGAACACTTACGCATCAGCATTCGAGTGCAACTTAGAGCGCAACTCTCCTCCGACATCGCGAGCACAAACACGCGCACGCTATTACGCTCGCGTACGACGAATGGCGATGTACACAGAAGCGTAGAGTAACCAAGTTCTGTAGCACTAAAATGGACTCGCCCACGTTTTCATTTATGCAAATCGACCGTACATAACCGCAACTATACTTCGTACCGCACCAACGCGTACATGCTACTCGCGGACTGGCCGATCGAGTGATGACGCTGAACGATAATGAAATTGTGATATTTCCTTTCATTGTTATCACGTTCCTCAATTTTCATGGAGCAAAAGTAAACAAGAGTAATAAGTCCTTATGCTCGCTAAACCCAGACGAATTCGAAATCATACAAGCTCTCAAGTGTGTCTGGCTAACTTCCCCAGCGACTTGCTTCTTTCTTCTTTTTTTTTTTTTTTTTGAACCAATAATGAAATTGCGATATTTCCTTTCAACCGCTCTCATGTTCCTGCATTTGCATAGCGCCAAAGTCGGCGAGAGAAATAAGGCGCCTCACGCTCGATAAATCAGACGAATACGAAACCATACGAGCTATCAAGTGCGGCTGGCTAACTTCCTCGGCGAGCTTTCGCGACGGCGCGCCGCCTGCTTACATTCCCAGTCACGAAGCTGAAGGCAGCAACGGAAGGGCTGATTAGGAAAACCAGGAAGTCCGCAGTGGCCGCCTGCAAGAGCCACGCCCTTGCACGCCGTCTACAAAGCGCTGGATGTCCGCGGAGTCGGTCTAACTAACCGCAGAAATAGAATCGCCAGCGTCCGAGACAGAGAGAGCGAGAGATAAAAAAAAAAATACCAAAATAATACAGTGGGAGAGACGCATTCGATCGCATGGAAAGCCGTTCGTGTGTAACAGTCCGGACCGCAGCACGGCATCGAGCCGAGGCGCTACTGCTATAGCATGGCGTGTTGCTTGCGGGGCAAGGACCTCCATTTCGGCCGTGGGAAAGTTTAAGTGACCATTCAGGCGTGTACAGAAAGGAAAAGGAACACAGAAGGAAGAAGAAACAGAGAGGACGGCAGTGCCACGGATTAACACCGCGCCTTGCTCTAATGGTGATCGCTCACCGTTCCCCGATATTATAAAGAGTGATACTCTTACTACAGTGCGCATACGCTCGCATAACTTGAACAACATACGTAACGTCAGTTTGCGTGTTGGTCAACTATACAGAGCGATCGCTTATAAAGAGAAGTGGGCGCGTTGCGCCCTGCCGCGTGATTATACTAGCAAACGAACGAGAGAAAACTCGAACTGTCTTGCTGTTCCAAATGAGACCCACAGTCCGGCACTTCTTGAAACTGCCGCCATGAATCCCTCAGTGCGCAGTCCTTCAGTTCCCTAAATGCATAGTCCTTCAGTCGGTCTTGCAATCTTGCACAGCGGCAAAATATGCTAAAACAGCTGTGCAACCAACTCTGGCAAACTCCTGCGGCGATTTTATTTTTATTTATTTTATTTATACAAGTACCTGCAGCGCCACGAGGGCATTATTGCAGGGGGGGTAACACGAGAAGAAAATCAACATACAGAAATCTGTGGTTACACAAATACAAAGATCATAAAATGAGCTAATAACAAAGCGGTATATGCAGTAAGGAAAAGTGGCAACACACAATTCAGGCACAATCTCTCCAAGAGAAGAAAAAGAAAAAACCGCAAAGGCAAGGGGCAGCTAGTTTATAGCTCACGGGAAATTTGAATGTAAAAACGATTGGAACTGGGATAATGTTTTACAATCAGCTATACCCTTAGGAAGTCTGTTCCAATGCATGGAGGTGTGCGGAAAGAATGAATATTGAAATACATTAGTGCGACATCGCGTTTCAAGTACCTTACAGTCATGATCACAGCGCGTAGAGATGAAGTGAGGGGGAAAAATATACAAGCTTTTGTTAATACCTGTGAGATCAGAGTAAATTCTGTAGAAAAGTTCCAATTTCGTTGCTAGGCGGCGTTGGGCTAGGGGTTTCCAGCCAAGGTTGTCTTTGACTAATGAAATGCTGCTTTTAAAGTTGTAATTACCAGAGACAAACCTGGCTGCGCGATTCTGGATACGTTCAAGTTTATTCACAAGACAGAAGGTGTCAGGATCCCACGCAGCGCAAGCGTACTCAAGTATTGGACGAACATACGTATTGTAAAGTTGTTCTTTAACGATCCTGGGGGCTTGGTGAAAATTGCGTCTAATGAGGTTTAGCATTCGGGAAGCTTTTAAGGTTACATGTTCAATGTGTCTAGTCCAGGACAGATTTTCTGAAAAATAAACCCCAAGGTATTTGTAATGCTGTACCCGTTCAAGTGATATATCGTCCAAATGATATTCCGATCTCACAGGCAAACGTTTGCGGGTAAAGGATATAAATTGACATTTAGCACCATTCAAAGACATGCACCATGTAGAACACCAAGTTTGAATTGTGTTTAAATCGATTTGGAGACTAATAATGTCGTGTTCGTGTATTATGTTCCTATAAATGACGCAGTCATCCGCATATAATCTGACATTGCATTGAAGACCCTGCACAATATCATTGATATAAATCAAAAATAACAAAGGTCCCAAAACAGATCCCTGCGGCACGCCAGAAGTAACGGTCACTCCAGTTGACCTAATGCCATTAATCATAACATGCTGTGTTCTTTCGGAGAGGTAATTTTTAATCCAATCGACTATAGCAGGATGTATACAGAGGGATGATAATTTATACAGTAACAGATCATGAGGAACAGTATCGAAGGCCTTTCTGAAATCCAAAAAAATGCAATCTACTTGAAATCCAGAATCATAGGAGTAAAAAAGATCATGGCAAAATTCAACCAACTGCGTTGTGCAGGACAAGCCAGACCTGAATCCATGTTGAGCAGTATACGCCACGATGTTGCAGGCGGCCGTTGGAACCGCTAGTGGGTCGCGTAGCAGACGCCTCATTTCACTGCAAGCATCGCAGAAGTGCGCGCGTGCGATTTGCCGCTTGTGCGCGTCCCAGATAATTACTTTTGCGGCGATAGTGTGTGCAAATGTTGTTTTGTGGGGTTTCGTCCAACCGTTGATTAGCCCACGTTTTCATTTATGCAAATCGACCGTACATAACCGCAACTATACTTCGTAACGCACCAACGCGTACATGCTGTTACTCGCGGACTGGCCGATCGAATGATGACGCTGAACGATAATGAAATTGCGATATTTCCTTTCAATGGCTATCACGTTCCTCAATTTTCATGGCGCAAAAGTCAACAAGAGTAATAAGTCCTTGTGATCGCTAAACCCAGACGAATTCGAAATCATACAAGCTCTCAAGTGTGTCTGGCTAACTTCCTCAGCGAGTTGCTTTTTCTTTTTTTTGAACCGACAATGAAATTGCGATATTTCCTTTCAATGGCTATCATGTTCCTCCATTTGCATAGCGCCAAAGTCGGCGACTGAAATAAGGCGCCTAACGCTCGATAAATCAGACGAATACGAAACCATGCGAGCTATCAAGTGCGGCTGGCTAACTTCCTCGGCGAGCTTTCGCGACGGCGCGCCGCCTGCTTACATTCCCAGTCACGAAGCTGAAGGCAGCAACGGAAGGGCTGATTAGGAAAACCAGGAAGTTCGCAGTGGCCGCCTGCAAGAGCCACGCCCTTGCACGCCGTCTACAAAGCGCTGGATGTCCGCGAAGTCGGTCTAACTAACCGCAGAAATAGAATCGCCAGCGTCCGAGACAGAGAGAGCGAGAGATAAAAAAAAAAAAACCAAAATAATACAGTGGGAGAGACGCATTCGATCGCATGGAAAGCCGTTCGTGTGTAACAGTCCGGACCGCAGCACGGCATCGAGCCGAGGCGCTACTGCTATAGCATGGCGTGTTGCTTGCGGGGCAAGGACCTCCATTTCGGCCGTGGGAAAGTTTAAGTGACCATTCAGGCGTGTACAGAAAGGAAAAGGAACACAGCAGGAAGAAGAAGCAGCAGCAGAAAGCACGGCAGTGCCACGGATTAACACCGCGCCTTGCTCTATAACTGTGATCGCTCACCGTTCCCTGATATTAAGGAGTGATACTCTTACTACAGTGCGCATATATATGTATACGCTCACATAACTTGAACAACATACGTAACGTCAGTTTGCGTGTTGGTCAACTACACAGAGCGATCGCTTATAAACAGAAATGGGCGAGTTGTGCCCTGCCGCGTGATTACAGCAGCAAACGACCGAGAGAGAGCTCGAAGATGTCTTGCTCTTCCAGTTATAAGACCCACAATCCGGCACTTCATGAAACTGCCGCCATGACTCCCTCAATGCATAGTCCTTCAGTTCCCTCAATGCACAGTCCTTCAGTCGGTTTTGGAATCTTGCACAGCGGCAAAATGTGCTAAAACAGCTGTGCAACGAACTCTGGCAAACTCCTGCAGCGATGTTACAGTATAAGGCTATCATATATAATGAAGTTCACCTGGACTCCCTTACACAAGGTCGTCGCGGCCTACCGCTCTACATAAAATGGTAAACCAAACATGGCTTAAAAACGTAAACTATAGGGGAGCAGCCATCGCCAACAAGGGCACAGGAAGAATAGACGTGGGGTTCGTCGCTCTCCACATACCGGCATGTACACAACGAATACGTAAGCATACGCAGGATTTGCGGGAATGTGCAAATGACGCCATCATCCTGAGGCAATCGAGGAAACCCGCCGT